>OZ022239.1:3776425-3843007 GCA_963978895.1 Erpobdella octoculata
ACCGACGCGCGTACACGCGAATACACAATGTGTGCATTACACATACACACTAGGACACGAACACACACACACACAGTCACAAGAACATATTCAAACACACAATCACAGTCACAAGCACATATTCAAACACACCGTCACAAACACTCAGCCACAAGCACACAGTCACAAGCACATATTCAAATACACAATCACAAGCACATACAAACACACAGTCGCACACACATCTACACGTACAAACACAGGAACTGAACGAGAGGAGCACCAGAGGATGATGATGATATCTTATCTGCTTATCAGACGGCCCCCATCTTATCTGCAGCCTTATCTTTAATCCGAGGCAGGCCTGACTTATCGGAGAAACTGTCAATTTTTAGTCTGGCTCGGTCGTATCTTTATCAGTCGGATGATCTAAAGAGCGCCGTTTCACTAGCCTGCGTTGTTTCGCATGTATGTTGTTGCTGTTGTTGTGGCTGTTGTTTATGTTGATGTTGTTGATGTTTATGTTGTTTATGTTGATGTTGTTGATGTTGTTGTTGTTGTTTATGTTGATGTTGTTGATGGATATGTTGTTTATGTTGATGTTTATGTTTTTTATGTTGATGTTGATGTTGATGTTTATGTTTACGTTTTTACGGTTTACGAAGAAGTGGAATTAACGTTTAAGAAATCACGTGCACCTCTTGTACGTACGTGCGTGCATCGAACACGTTTGTTTAGTAACGGAAACAATGTGTGCGAAAACAAGAAGAAAATGTTGATGAATTTCTAGGTTGAACGCGCGTGCGTGTGTATGTCTGTGTGTGTGTTAATCTTTATGCATGTGTCGTTGTTAGAGTGCGCGAGTGTGCCCGTGTGTGCGGTCAATGTAGCGTAATAATTAATAATAATAATAAAAATAGTAATAATAATACGCTTAACGTATTATTTTGAAGCAGTATTTTCTCCCGTCAATTACATTCGTCAATTTCTAAGTTTAATTTCTAAACAATTCTTTATAGTTTATAGAGTTTAGTAAATAAATTTATCTTCCCTCTCTTTGTAGAACGTAAAACGAATAGAGTGAAATGGAAAAAAACCCGTCAAAACCAATAATAGAGGAAGAGAAGAGAACTGAAATTAAAACAATCAAGTACTTTCCAACCTGTGACAGACTTTACTGGGTTCGACTGCTTCCTACGGGACATGCCAACAGCCGTCAAAGACACTCCCTGATCAACAATCAACAACCTCTCTTCTATCAACACCAGCAGCGAACAACAACAAACAAACAAAAAATAAAATTGTCTTCAACTGAAACTACAACAAAGTTATTCTACTTCTCAAATTGTCGTCGCCTAGGAAACCGTTCAAACGAGCGATGTTACAGAGAACGAAAAACTCCCTTGGAAGACCAACGCAGCGATTCGGTTCTAGAGAGAGAGAGGAGATGGGCGAGCTTTTATACCGATGCGTGCCCATCTCCGACCGACTGCACGGCCACGGGAAGCAGACATACGCTGGCCGTGCGACACACGAACTTCTACGATAGATTTGCCGACGATCTTCCACCGCCACCACCACCGATGTTGTTGATGTGACTCGTTTAAGATTTTGAAATCTAGATTGTTTTATTTTTTTTTTTTTTTGCTTAAATTATTATTTTTAAATCAATAAAACTGAGGGGAGTTTATTTTTTTTATAATTCTTCAACCGAATAATTATAAAATAATAAATAAAATCAAAATCGTCCCATTCAGGTAGTAAGTAATTCATCTACGACGATAATAATTAACACAAGTAATTCTTCCCGCGTATCATCGCAAAACGATCCCATGGAAAGATATATATACCTTCTCGTCGGGCCAGTCAAAGCGTGAAGCGAGCTTACATTGCCTCCCATCCACAGGAACATTGAGAGACCTTAAATTGGCGCGATCGTAACGGTCGAGCGATTGTCATCACCTCAAATTTCCAGGCGCTGGCATGATATCCAGTCGTGCTTCAAACGTCAGATAAGCTTTTGTCTCCTCGGCCACGTGTCTAGAATATTTATTGGCATCGGCAGGCTGGCAGCTTTCCACCTTAAAGACGCCGAGATTGTATCTGGCGCGGCAAGTTGCCATTGGAAAACTAATTGAGCGAGTGCGAGCTTGGAGACACTTTCAGATCGCCAGCCGGATAGATTCTTGTATCCGCAACGCAAATCGAGCCTCGTCTCGGCAATTATTATTCTCCCTACTCCACCTACAATATACAGCAGCATTCGATTTTTCCAGAGACGAAATGTTTCTTCTTCTTCTTCTTTTTTTTTTAATTCCATTCCATCGCTTGCAAATCAAAATGCTGAGATATTTTCCATCGGAAAACTGTCGAGGCGCCGGCCGGCCGGCCGTTGAGCGAGTGGGTATCGATGCGTTTTAAAAGGTGGGTCATATAGGTGCTGGATCGTGGCATCAATCATTCAAATGAATCTCCTCCTGATTTGAGCGAAAACTCTCCTCTCCTCATTAAGGCAGTGAGATATACTATCGCCGCCGGTGAGAATATCGATGAATCCCCGAAAGGAAAAAAAAGGGGGGAAAGGGAAACTATACGCTTATGAATGTTAAAACATGAAGGAGCAGCGCGAAAAGTGCCGCCGATACGATGCGATGCGATGCGGCGGTAGCGTCAGAGAGCTTTTTCATATCTGTCGGCATATCATAAGAGCAGTTGTGCGCGTTTATAACAGCGCTAATGTTTCATAAATATTAATGTTTCACAAGAGCCGTGAAATCTTTTCGCTCAAACAACTGATGGTATCTATCGGTCGTCGAAGGATTGATCATCACACACACACACGCAGCAGAAGCGCGTTTCTTCTTCTTCTTCTTCTTCGCCCGGGTTCCGTACACGGTCCTCCTTGCTTATCTCTCGATGTTTTCTTTCCTAAATCGTCTTGTAATTTACGACCGTGCGAAGAAGCGCGCCGGTGCAAAAGCTTATTTTTGTGTGTGTGTTTGTTGTTGTTGTCAATTGGACGAATGCATGACATGACAACAACGCCTGACCGGATGTTTCGATCGCTCACGAGAGATGTAACGGTTAATTAATATCGGATATATCGGTATTTCATATCGAACCGACAGTAAACAACAAACCGATCCGCTGCGCGATTCTATTTTTCTCTTAGAAAAATAACCTGCTTACCTCTGATCCTTTCTTCATAAGGGATCACGGCGATGATTTCATTTAATTACCAATTAGTTTCAGGGCCGCCGGAGATAAAACTTGGCTCCGGGAAAATATTTAACCCAGACCCCATTCAAAATCTCTCAGAAGTTATCTTCCTAAAATAGCTGTTGATCGGGAACGAGGTTAGCCGCAGGTACTTTGAAAAATTTCTTAAAATGTTGGTAGGTTATTTTCTATTTAATTTCAGAATTACTTTAGACTCGGGCCCTCTAAAAAGTCCGGGCCCGGAGGGCATGTCCATCCCCCATTCTTGGCGGACCTACCTGATTAGTTTTCATAGAAAACTTTCTTGCATTCTCACGTGAGCCGTATTCAGCCGATGGAATCGATTACTGGTTGGAAAATTGAAGTCGGATTTGAAGAGAAATTTAACTTACTTTCCGTCATCCAATTAAGCTGAAATATGAAATATAGGTTTACGTCTCCTGACAACGCATTCTATAAAAGTTTGAAAATTTTTGGAGATTTTTAAAAAAATTTCTGATATCAACTTCACCACTGCTTGATTGCTTGCTTGAATGTTTGCAAACCTCAAAGTAAAAATTAATTAACTTCCCGTCATCCAATCGAGCTGAAATTTGAAATATAGGTTCGCTTCTTATGACAACGCATACTATTAAAATCTGAAAAATCTTTGAGAAAACAAAATTTTGTACTTAAAAATAATCATTGTTTATGTTTTAAAACAAAAACAAATCAAGTACAATTAAATAAATGTTTACATATATAAAATTAAAACAAAAACGAGTTTTTAAAGGAAAAAACGAGTTTTTTAACCCAAACTTTAATTTTAAATACACTCGATTTAGAAATACGAAAGATGTTTAAAGTTGTTTTTATTTTTAATTGAATCATGTATTGTCATCTAATATAAAGCTATGCTGAAAGTTTCAGCTTCCTAGCTAGTCAAAAAGCTGGTTAAATTTTATTTGCGAGATTTGCGTACAGAGAAAGCCACACACACACAAACAGAGATTGTAACCTAAATAAAAGTTTGTAAAAAAGTCATTTTAAAAGAAATTTTTTGCAATAAATGAAAAGCCGGCAAATCCTGAAATATACGAAATTTGTTTTAAAAAAACCTGGTTTTTACGGCGTACTTATTGAATTCCTTACATTAACTTCACTGTCGGTCTTGCTTGCTTGATTGTTTGCTTGCCTGATTGTTTGCACCTTGAAAGTGAAATTTAACTAACTTTCCGTCATCCAATCGAGCTGAAATTCGAAATATAAGCTCAATCTTCATGACAATGTATTCTGTTGAAGTTTGAAAACCTTCTGAAAAAAATTATTTTTCAATTAAAAATAATAATCATCTATTAATTCAAAACAAAAATTTAAACACAGTTATATAGATGTCTGCATATATAAATACAAAAAATGTCGTTTAAAAAATTGCAATAAATGAAAAGCCGTCGAATCGTGAAAAATAAAGAATTTGTGAAAAACTCGTTTTTTTGCGACTTGTTTATTATTGGGAAAGCAAAAAGCAAAACAGTTAATCAAAAGTTTTCGTGTTTATTACGAAGCTGAACAGCCTATTATCAAAAAATTTAATGAATTAAAGTTTTTCAATATTACTAAAGTTAAAAAAAACTTCTCTTAGTTTTATTTTTTGGAAAATTGTTCCTACGTATATCCCACCTATTGAGAAATCGAGATAAATAATAATAAATATGCTTTAACGTTGTAGTTGTGAGCTGTTTTAACGACTACAAAAACAGCATTTTCAATGAAGTGTTAAACAATAAATTTTTGTGCAAATAGTTTTCGTAGTTCTTAAGTATATTAAAAAAAGACTAAAAAATCAAGGCCAGTATGTTTCACGGATCTGAGTTATTGTTTTAGGCATGTCACCTGGCGTTCGAAACTGATTTGAAAAGGTATAACGGCAAGAAAACAACACTATGGTTAATTTAATTTTTTTATGAACTAAATATTAATTTAATATTTGAAAAATATTTTAATATGTATAAACGAAACAGGCCTACGTCATTGAAAAATGCAAAACGAGATTAATATTACTAATTGTTTACAAAAAACTATTTATAGCAACATTTTTAATGTTGTGGTTTATTGAAAATTTTATTTGTTAGCGTTTTGTTTTGATGTATTTAATTACAAATGACTAATTTTTTAAATTCTTTAGTTCAGAATCATCATAACTTGTATCTTTGGACAATTGTTTTGGGTTTTCATCTGTTTTTGTTCACAGCTTTCACGGGTCATATAGTTGTATTTGGTGAGTGAGCGTACTGCGTCAGTCAAGTTAAAATGATAAAGCTGTTTTCGTTGAAGCAACAGAAAAAAGATGGAGTTGATCCCAACTCCAAGTCTGGTCAAAAGAAAGCGACAGCGGCCCAGCTGAGAGTCACCAAAGATATAAATGAACTGAGCCTCCCGCGGACCTGTCAAGTCGACTTTCCGGATAGAGATGACTTGTTAAACTTCAAGCTGATAATATGTCCGGACGAAGGTTTCTACCGTGGCGGCCAGTTTGTCTTCACCTTCAAAATCGGTCCCGCCTACCCGCACGAGCCGCCCAAAGTAAAGTGTGAAACAACGGTCTACCATCCGAACATTGATTTAGAAGGGAACATTTGTCTGAACATCTTACGAGAGGACTGGAAACCTGTCTTGACTGTTAATTCAATTATTTATGGCCTGCAGTATTTATTTCTGGAGCCAAACCCAGAAGATCCGCTGAACAAGGAGGCTGCAGAAGTATTACAAAATAATCGCAGACTTTTCGAGCAAAACGTCATCAAGTCTCTTCGTGGCGGATACATAGGAAACACATATTTTGATCGTTGTCTCAAATGAATGACATTCACGAATAATAATTTAAACCATTTCATTGTTTTGTTAGTTTGAAAATATATTACGTGTAATTGAATTTAATTTTTTAAAGTTATGGAAGATAATAAAGCTGTTCTTTCTGTGGAAATTCCGAGCGTTGGTGTTTCAAAAGAAACTGCTAAAGTAGCAAGTTCAAGGTAATAGTAGTAGATTCAGTCACGTGAAGTTGTGAAACGTACTTATCTGCTAAAATTATTTAAACTGTCGTTTATCTATCTATCTATCCTTAGTTTGCAGTAATGATTACATTGTGAGTATTTTTTGCACCTGTAAAAATTTAGAGGTAAATTGATTAAGATGAACATTATCACAATGCTTTATTGACATTAGAAATACATAATTATTACAACTGCATGTTCAAATTTGTAGTGTCCCAACAAAAGATTTATGTTCCAGTCACATATTAGTCAGTCTGAGACAGGTTAGTGTTTGCTTCCCATAAGATGCCTAAGGGGTGTCTATGCTCGTGGGCTGTGGGGCGAACATTCTTTAGGGTTGTAAGAGCTGGTCCCTCTTTATGTTTTCAACTCTTCCTACCCAAATGATACCACATTTGGAATCTTTTTCTTCTGGCTTATCATATGGCAGCTGCTCCAAGCCTTCTGTGGTATAGATACCCCTGGCTAGTGGTGGTCAGTTGTACAATAAATTTTTCTTTTTCCAATCTATGTACAGAAAGGCAATCCGGTTCTCAAGTCCATAAAGAATGTGCCGTGGCAGTTTGATAATATCGTTGCTGATTACCAGTTGGGACCAATGACGTGTGCACTCTACCTGAGGTATGCCAAATCCAAAAATTATCTGAAAATGGGGTTAAACTCGGGGTGGTGTAGTAATCTAATGTATTGTTTCTGGCAGTCTGCGATATCACAATCTTAACCCGAGCTATATTGAAGAACGCTTGAAGCTTCTGGGAAACAGTTTCAACTTGAGGATACTTTTGGTCTTAGTTGATGTTGTAAGTTGATACCATGTCTACGTTCTATGTAGTGAATTTTTCATCGGCCATGTTGCGTCGCACTCCGGTTGACCTTGGGGTTAAACTTTAGTAAAACTTTACAGAAAGATCCGCACCACGCTCTCAAGGAATTGGGAAAGATATGCATCTTGACCGATTGTACTCTCATTCTTGCTTTTAGGCAAGTACAAGTTCTTTTTACAATCTAATAAACTTTGTAACTTCATTGGCATATTTAATAAGATTGAGATGGTTGTAAAAAAAATGAAGAAAAGTAAAACACATTCCCTGTGGCAGTTTTCGTGATGTAAAAACTTTCAATTTTGAAGTATCGAAGAAGCTAGCCGTTATTTAGAGCTGTATAAGTCCTACGAGAAGAAGCCGGCTGATTTGATCATGGAGAAAAATGAGGCCAACTACTCCGCCAAGGTATAAAATGATATCTGCCTAATTTTATTCCACCCCATCATGGTTTCAATGTGTAATGTAATTGTCTTTGCTATATTATTTTATTTATTTATTTATTAGTTAGTAAGGAGAGTTGACATCAGCTGCAATTTTCTATAAAATGACTAACTAATTATATGGAAGCACTTTTGCTTGCAAGTTTCTATAATCGGATTGGTCGAGTCAGCGGATAATGATCGGACTAGTAGCCCGTGGTATCGGGATTCAGCGATTACAATTGTTTACATGAGTAAAACTTCATGGACAGGGGAAGGTGGAAGGTTTGAGCCAGTAAAATGTAAATGACCACACTTTGAAAAATTTGATGAAAAAGTTAAGTTGACTTAAAAAGCTTATAGAATGACAGACTTTTCTGTGATCAAATATTGAACATGTCGATAATGTAATACAGCAATAATATAATTAAATTATAGTCGAATGTTTGCGAAGTCAGATTTTAGGGGTTATCCATTTATTTTGCTCAAGAGTTTGATGTGTACTTCAACTTGTTGGTGTATATCTTTCCACAAGAATGGATGTAACTGGGTCAGCTTGATGTTGGCATTTGTGGAGGCTAGGGGAGGAGACAGAATTTTATTGTTTTTGTGTGTGTGTCATATAAATTTTTTCCTGGTGCAGTGTGCTCTATAAATATATACATTGATTAGCCAATTGATAAATAATGTTACATGGTTATTTACTTATTTTTGTCTTTCTTCTAACAGGCATAACAAATTTGTAACCCCCTTTTTAGATAAAATATGAGCATATTGAAAAGTTGAAAGTTCCAATAGGCGATGAATATTTCTTTAGTGAAGTAGAAGGAAATGAGACTAAATAGCACAAATTGACAAAAATTTAAACTCTGAGAGAAATTTTGGTTTGCTTCTGCGATGTCACATTCTTGTCACACATTGTTTTAATCCCCTTCTCCATGCATAACGTCTTTTAGGGACCGCCATTGATAAAGTCAGTCAAACGATTGAGTGAAAAGGGAGTCAGGCGTTTTGGACGAAGGGGAGATATGTGACTATGATATGTGACTACACATCAAAATGAGTGAAATCATTGATTTTCTGATTCATTATATTCTTGTGACTCAACAGCATTGCACTATTGAGCATCTCACAAGCAGAGTTGAGGCTGGACACCGCCATCTTTATCTTTGGGTCTGCCGATGGCCCAACCGCGTAGCCAGCCAAGTTTTCCTGAGGGGGGGGGGTGGGACTCAGTACTGCAAGACGGGACCCAAGATTTTTCTGGGGGGGGGGGGGCGAGATCATTACTTTCACAAGGGGGTCCAAAATTTTTCTAACACTCCTTCCTCAAAAACCTGATGACTGGGGGGGAGGAGGGAAGGGGGTAGTCGTAGACACATTTGTCTAAATCTTTTTTCCTTCAGTAAGAAAACCCGAGGGTCTTCATTAAGATGTTGCATGACTACTGTCTGGCTGTCGCACCGCATTTTTTTCTTCAAAGGAGGGGAGGAGGGGGGGGGGGTTCTCGTACCATATTTTCAGGAACATTTTCTGAAAATAATTATCCTTCTTTCCAGAAATGTTCAATGGCCGGTTAATGAGTGTGAGTGCTTCTTTATTTATGGAGGTGGAATAGCAATGATTCAATCATAATAAATATTCATTAAAAATTAAGTCAACATAATTTGGGGCACCCTCGACTGGGGGGATTGGGGTGTGGTAACCACGGTACTCTATCCTGTCAAACTATAAATAGGCTAATTGCTTTTCATGCTGCCTTCTTTACATTGAAAGCTGCTACGCACTCACTCCACTGACAGTAAAAGTAATTTAATTTGGAACTTGTACGTTTTCATTTTTAGAAATATACCTTTAAAGTAGACCCAGGTAGAGGGGTGCAGATTTTATGGCGTCGTATTTGTTGGGGTCTGAATTTTTGTGACGACTTGTGACAAGGGGAAGGAAGGGGGTGTAAAAAACCAGACAAAATCTTGTGACATCATTCATTTATGGCACCTTGGGGCTCTTAGTTATCCATATGACTTGCCCGAAAACGATTGGCTTGGTAGCCTGTATTGAAATACACTTTTGTTGATTATTTGGCTTTACTGCCTTCTTAGGTCGTGGAGCCCAGTGGTTGTGGCATTAGAGAATAATGTTGTTTTTTTGGTATAATGGTAGCGATCGAAGTAGCGCCAGGAACGACCCGTAGACGTGGATGTGGAACCCCTTGCCACTTACACTCATAGGGTGTTTGTGTCGGAATTCTGACGTTTTCGAATCGCAGATGTTTCAGTTATAAAGTTTTTACTCATTGTTTCACTGACATGAGTTTTAAAGGAGTTAGGCCTTAGGGATCAAACAAATATGCATAATGGAGATGGTAAAGGAGAGGCCTAAGCTAAAGATCCAGGGATATGGAATTATAACTTATAGTTTATCTTTATACCTACTGATTTAAAGAGACTTTAGTTCGTTAGCCTTCGGCTTGATAAACACTCTGAGTTAAGTATTTAAATTGAATCATTCAATGTTTTTGGTTTCTGCTCGTTTTTTGAGTTCTTCAAGTTAAATTTTTAACCCGTTGCCGTCAATTCTTATTTATATAAATCCCGTTTTGAGAGCTCATCTCTAACTATATACCTACAATATCCTGATGTAAATTTTTAATTTTGAGCAGTAGTGCCTTCAAAAACTAAACTTTTGTCGTAAAATATAACTTCAATTACAAGTTGAGCGGTATAACTAAACGACAAAGTGACGATTCTCTCTTTCGCAGCTCATGGATACACTGACATCACTGAAAAAGATTAACCGATCTGATGCTCTGGCTCTCTCCTCAGCTTTTGGAGTTCGTTGATTTGTTCTATAATTATAATTATTCCATAACTAACTATCTTTAGAAATTATTGTTTTATAATTATTCTATATATATTTGTAGAAATTATTGTTCTATAATTATAATTATTCTATGTCTAACTGTCTGTAGAAATTATTGTACTATAATTATAATTATTCTATAATCTACTTATCTGCGGAAATTATTGTTCTATAATTATAATTATCCTATATCTAACTATCTGTAGAAAGTATATTATTAATGTCAATTTCTTGAAGAGAAAAAAAGTTGTTTTAATTTCGTTTTCAGTCGTTGCGCCAAATAATTAACGCCAGCGAAGAAAATTTGTCGTTGTGTCCGGGCGTTGGTCCTCTCAAGGTTATTAATTAATTAATTAATTAATTCATTAATTAATTAAACAAATTCTAATTTAGTTTACATTGTTTTATGCTGATTCTCTAGTATGTTGTTCTGCATTATTATTACATTGAATCATCGAAGCCAGTCTGTTGGTAATATTTGCTCGATTTTACACGACAAAAACTGCACGAATTGGCTCGTATGATATATTTTATTACCTTCATAGTTTAATCATAGTTTGAATGTGTTATTTCTTTCAAAGGCGCAGAAGCTCCACAAGGTGCTGTATCAGCCATTTCGCAAGAACAAGAAAATAGAAAGCAAATAAATCTGTTTCACAGAACATTATTGTTCCGATTTCATTGCTTACATTCAAGTACATAGAGATACTTTTCATCACTTGACTTCAAATTATCCAGTAACTTTGAGCCCGTCTTTTAAAGTTATTAATTATTATTTATTAGCATAAAATATGTTTTTTTTATAAACTTCCTTGAATTGATCAATACTTCAATAAAACTGGGATGCCTCGTGTTGAAAGCAGTCGCTGACGTGTCAAAAATATGCTTTTTTCGTGGTTTTCAAACTCTTGTTCGATTTTAAAAAGAAAAGATTTTTGAAATTTATTTGCAAACCTATCCAGGGAAAAACAATAGAAATGTGCACAGCTATCGATGTTAACTATGGTTTTGATCTCAGCTGAGAAAAAACACTAATTAAAATAACTAGGCTTTGATGTAACGGATGTAGGGATGTATATAAAGTGTTTTAGAATTTCCACACAAAAAAACTGGAATATTTAAAAATTGATAAAAATCTGTTCCATATAAGAAACAGGCTCTCAGCGTGGAAATTATGCAGCATGGAGTTACGGTGAATGTGCGTGCGTATTGATCTTCCACAGAATGCTCGACTGTCTCCCTTCCTCGCTCGGTTTTTAGATTTGCACGCGTCTCAAACAGAGAATAACAAGATATTTCTAAGGCTTTAAGTCGAAATCTGTTTGTAAAGACCAGTTTGACTAAAAATGACAGTTGTATCGTATTTGTGTATTGTTTAGTGATGCACGTTAGCGTATTCGTACGCAACATAAATAAGTAATAATTCTGGTCATAGCTTAGTCGCGTAAAAAAAAAATTATTTAGAAAAATGTCGATGTATAGTTTCCGGGATGGTTTTACCACGGGTATGAGCTACTTGAGGAGAAGATTCAGTTCCAACGATTTACAAGGGGATTACATGAACGACAAAGCGGACACCACCGGATTTAGTTTCAACTTCCCAAAACGAAAAGGACCCTCCCCGAGTGCTCCCAGCTCTCCGTCAAGAAGTGCCAGCATTCAAGGCCTTACCAGAGGACTTTTTGGATCTTCGAGCTCGTACAGCCAGCAGGCAAAACCAGCCTACAATAAGGACAGATGCAAAACCTTGCTCGTTATTGACACAGCCAACGTTGAATGGTTAGGAAAAAAAAGATTAACAGTATTTTATTTTATTTTTGCTAATAATAATAATTCTTTTCTAATTTCAAGGACGAAATATTTTAAAGGAAGAAAATTGCTGGGAGAATGGGACCTTCGAGTAGAGCAGGTATGTCTACTGAATATTATGTTTAAATTACTCTTGTTTTTATGGCTTCTTTGAGTTTAAAAAAAAAACAGTTTAAAATACTAATTTGAAGGCCGAGTTTTCGGAGATAAATTTGGCATCTTATTCTGAAACTGGAACTGTCGTTGACATTCAAGTCATCAGAGGAGGAACAAAAGTTGTGAGGTGAGTTCTTGTGTGGCCTTGAGGTCCATTTGGCCTTGAGGCTCATGTGGCCTTGAGGTCCATGTGGTCTTGAGGTCTATGTGGCCTTGAGGTCCATGTGGCCTTGAGGCTCATGTGGCCTTGAGGTCCATGTGGTCTTGAGGTCTATGTGGCCTTGAGGCTCATGTGGCCTTGAGGTCCATGTGGTCTTGAGGCTCATTGATGGACTAACGTCACCCCTAATAAAGATCGTCCAACATTCATTCATTCATTCATTCATTCATTCCATTCATTCATTCATTCATTCATTCATTCATTCATTCATTCATTCATTCATTCATTCATTCATTCATTCATTCATTCATTCATTCATTCATTCATTCATTCATTCATTCATTCATTCATTCATTCATTCATTCATTCATTCATTCATTCATTCATTCATTCATTCATTCATTCATTCATTCATTCATTCATTCATTCATTCATTCATTCATTCATTCATTCATTCATTCATTCATTCATTCATTCATTCATTCATTCATTCATTCATTCATTCATTCATTCATTCATTCATTCATTCATTCATTCATTCATTCATTCATTCATTCATTCATTCATTCATTCATTCATTCATTCATTCATTCATTCATTCATTCATTCATTCATTCATTCATTCATTCATTCATTCATTCTTTTTTAAAGTTTTGAAGAAAAAAAAACAATAACTGTAGATTAGAAAACAGGTTCAACATTTGCTGTTCAAAATTCATTCCACGTAGGTCCTTCAAACCGGATTTCGTCCTGGTTCGTCAGCACGTGAAGGACGCAACAGAAGACTGGAAGAACATCATAATAGGACTTCACTACGGGGGAATTCCCAGTATTAACTCGTTTCCATCGCTTTACAGTTTCCTAGACAAGCCGTGGGTGGTAGGTGCCACAAAATATATTGAAAATCAATTTTTTTACGAATCTATGCTACTCATAATTATTGGTGCTGAGATTGTCGAGTCTGAAGAGCGTCAGACTGCAACGAGAAAGCTTTGAAAGTCGGCTCTAGCTAACAGCTTGGTTGGTTGGCTGGTTGGTTGGTTGGTTAGTTGGCTGGTTGGTTGGCTGGTTGGCTGGTTGGTTGGTTGGTTGGCTGGTTGGTTGGCTGGTTGGCTGGTTGGTTGGTTGGTTGGTTGGCTGGTTGGTTGGTTGGTTGGTTGTTGGTCGGTTGGTTGGTTGGTTGGCTGGCTGGTTGTTTGGTTGGCTGGTTGGTTGGTTGGTTGGTTGGTTGGCTGGTTGGTTGGTTGGTTGGCTGGTTGGTTGGCTGGTTGGTTGGCTGGTTGGTTGGTTGGTTGGTTGGCTGGTTGGTTGGTTGGTTGGTTGGTTGGTTGGTTGGTTGGTTGGTTGGTTGGCTGGCTGGTTGTTTGGTTGGCTGGTTGGTTGGTTGGTTGGTTGGTTGGTTGGTTGGTTGGTTGGTTGGTTGGTTGGTTGGTTGGTTGGTTGGTTGGTTGGTTGGTTGGTTGGTTGGTTGGTTGGTTGAAATCAGCGGGTGATTTGTTCTTTGCGGAAATATAAAATCAGTACCACCTAGCTTTGTATAGCCAGAAGATGCGTTATAAAACTATCCACTGATGCTGCAAACTTTCGTTTTTATGAATTTGTAAGTTGAATTAACTTTTATCAATGTGATTAAAATTTACAGTTTGCACACCTTCTCCAACTCCAGAAACGATTAGGAAAATCAAGATTTCCACTAATAGAGCAAACTTATTATCCAGATTACAAAGAAATGGTAACATACCATGATGCTTAAAAAGTTTCATTGTCGAAAATTAAAAAAACAATTTAGTTATAACATACCACATTAAAAATTCATATTTTTTCCTAATTATTTCGCGTTGATTGAATAGCTGATGTCTACACAACTTCCAGTGGTTGTCAAAATTGGACATGCCCACTCTGGTCTTGGAACTGTGAGTTGTTTTGAGATTGTCGAAGAGAATTAGAGCATTTATGTACGGCATCAATAGATTTTCGAACACTCTTATACATAGCATGATAAAACATAACACATTCATAGCGCCTCAGTTTGCATCCATGTATATATGCCTATAATAATAATAATAATAATAATAATAATAATAATAATAATAATAATAATAATAATAATAATAATAATAATAATAATAATAATAATAATAATAATAATAATAATAATAATAATAATAATAATGATGATGATGATGATGATGATGATGATGATGATGATGATGATGATGATGATGATGATGATGATGATGATGATAATGATGATGATAATAATAATAATAATAATAATAATAATAATAACATGGATAATTTATATAGCGCAGTACAATGAAATAGTCATCACAAGAGCGCTGTACAAAAAGTCAAAAACCTCGGATAAACAAAAAAAAATAAATTAATTAAATAATAAAAAAAGTTTATTTACCTAACCAACTGTTGCTCAACTCCACGAGTTCATATTTTTTTTATTAAATTATTTTTCTGCAAAATATATTTAATAAATATTATTCCAGGTGAAGATCGACAACCACTACGACTTCCAAGATATTACAAGTCTGGTTGCACTCTCGGGTTGCTATTGCATTACCGAGCCGTTCATCGACAGCAAATACGACATCCACATTCAGAAAATAGGAAACAATTACAAATCGTTCACGTTCGTATGCTTGGTTTATTATTACAAATTAAACAAATAATTCATAATTGTTGATTGACTTCATTGGCATGCAAGATTTTTTTTGTCTCATCACTTCAATTCTTCGTTGCCTGGAAGTCATCCGACTAACGCCACGTTTAAGATCGCCAAAAATAAACGAATGAATGAATGAATGAATGAATGAATGAATGAATGAATGAATGAATGAATGAATGAATGAATGAATGAATGAATAACTGGCTTTTGTAGGAGGACGTCCATTTCTGGAAACTGGAAAGTAAACACGGGCTCTTCAATGCTCGAGCAAATCCCCACCAACGAAAGGTTCAACGTATTATTTTTTTTTATAATTTTGAAAAAAATCAAATTAATTAAAATGTATTTACAATTTTTCAACGATTTAATTCCATAAAAATAGGTACAAAATATGGGTAGACGAATGCGCAGAGATGTTTGGAGGACTGGACATGGTAGCCATTGAAGCAGTCATGGGAAAGGACGGCAACGAATACATATTAGAAGTGCATATTGCTTTTATTATAAAAGAAATTCTTCTTAAAGAACTACTTCAATGTTTCCAATCGATTTGTTAAATTGTAGGTCAACGATTGCACGATGCCTCTTCTGGGAGAGACCCAGGAAGATGACAGAAAGATTATTGCCAACTTGATTGTTGCTAAGATGGAAGCTAATTGCAGATTGGATGTCGGGTTCGTTTCGTTTGTGGAAGTCTCTCGGTGGCGTAACGAGGAATTTTAGCGCGCACGGGGACAAGGTATAAAAAATGCGTCCCTGGAGATGCCCAGCCCTAGCTGAAAACATTTCCTCCAAAAAAGCTGATGACGGGGGGGGGGAGGGGGGTAATCGTAGGTACTTTTTCCACAATTTTTCCACTTTTTAAGATACTCAATTTTTTGGCGTCCTTTACAAATGGCTCCCGGGGACACATGCCCCCTGCCTCTCCTAGCTACACTTGTGCACTCTCTTCGCATGACTTTAATAGAATTTTAACGCCTCTATCACAACCAACATCGTTGTCGTCGTCATGACAGTATCAACGTCATCAACATCATCATCACAACCATCATCATCAGCGTCATCATCATCTTCATCGTCGTCATCATCATCATCATCATCATCATCATTATCTGAAATAACACGATGGCATGTCATTTCATCTAGTAAGTTGACTTCAGCAAGCCAGTCATCTGTTATAAACAGCCGACCTATGGCCGGGCCACCTGGGCCAAGCCCTATGCACGTTCCACTAGAAGAGTGAGTTAAATTTATTAAATTTATTAAACTTATTATTTTAAATAAATCAACATTCTGATATTGGTATTTTAAAATAGCTACTATACAGTGTACATGCAACTTTAATTTTAAATACGAAAGATTTCAACGGCCTCAAACAGTATGGCCAATCAATGTGTCGTAGTTATTTCACTACACTTTAATCCTTGATTAAAACAATATAAAATACCAAAGCTATTAAAACTGTTATTGCAATCGATCCAAAACTGTGCTGAGATCAAATTTTACCGTTTGAAACCAAATAGACAGTTCGGGTTTAATATTCATGTCAAGGAATCCGGTAAAAAATCAGAATAGATTCAGAATTATGATCAATTGCTAACATTTGAATTTAAATTAAATAAAAATAGTTTTATTAATGCCTTACTTTTTCGCAGGTTCGCCAACCAGACCGGGAGACCGCCAGTCCCAAGCGCAGAAGCTGTGGTCAAGGATCTGGAAGATTCGGAAGACACCATGAAAAATTTGCGCAAGACATTCGCCGGAATATTCGGCAACATGTGACCGACGACGACCTGATTCTTTAAATTTTTTTATGCTTTGGTGTTTAGAGGTGAAAGAAAGGTTGTTATAGATTATGTAGAAACCTATTTATGTATGACAGGAATACTTTATTTTTTGTTTGTGGTCATTAAAAAAAAATCTGTCTTCTATCATTTTAAACATGTAGACATTTTTAGGGAAATTTAGCGTATTTTTATAGTTATTGAAAAAAATAAACACTGAATTAAAATTGAAGAACAATTTTTTATTCCTGTCTTTCAATATTATTTATTTATTTATTTATTGCAATGATGAACACAAAACACAAGAAAAAGAACAAAATAATAAATAAACATCACCCAAAAGGAGTCTCCCAAGGGAATTACTTCCCATCTAGGGGATATCCTTATAGCAGATAGAAATAGTAAGCAGCAAACAAACAAACAAAAACACAAAATTAACTCATTAAAGAAATAAAGGATTTCAGATGTCATTTCAATAATAATCATAATAATGTAAAATAATAAACAAATAAGAATATGGAAATTAAGTCAAAACCAATTTATTGAGATAGAGGCATATAATCAATTTAATAGTAAAATGATTGGTTGGTTGGTTGGTTGGCTGGTTGGTTGGTTGGTTGGTTGGCTGGTTGGTTGGCTGGTTGGTTGGCTGGTTGGTTGGTTGGTTGGTTGGCTGGTTGGTTGGTTGGTTGGTTGGTTGGTTGGTTGGTTGGTTGGTTGGTTGGCTGGCTGGTTGTTTGGTTGGCTGGTTGGTTGGTTGGTTGGTTGGTTGGTTGGTTGGTTGGTTGGTTGGTTGGTTGGTTGGTTGGTTGGTTGGTTGGTTGGTTGGTTGGTTGGTTGGTTGGTTGGTTGGTTGAAATCAGCGGGTGATTTGTTCTTTGCGGAAATATAAAATCAGTACCACCTAGCTTTGTATAGCCAGAAGATGCGTTATAAAACTATCCACTGATGCTGCAAACTTTCGTTTTTATGAATTTGTAAGTTGAATTAACTTTTATCAATGTGATTAAAATTTACAGTTTGCACACCTTCTCCAACTCCAGAAACGATTAGGAAAATCAAGATTTCCACTAATAGAGCAAACTTATTATCCAGATTACAAAGAAATGGTAACATACCATGATGCTTAAAAAGTTTCATTGTCGAAAATTAAAAAAACAATTTAGTTATAACATACCACATTAAAAATTCATATTTTTTCCTAATTATTTCGCGTTGATTGAATAGCTGATGTCTACACAACTTCCAGTGGTTGTCAAAATTGGACATGCCCACTCTGGTCTTGGAACTGTGAGTTGTTTTGAGATTGTCGAAGAGAATTAGAGCATTTATGTACGGCATCAATAGATTTTCGAACACTCTTATACATAGCATGATAAAACATAACACATTCATAGCGCCTCAGTTTGCATCCATGTATATATGCCTATAATAATAATAATAATAATAATAATAATAATAATAATAATAATAATAATAATAATAATAATAATAATAATAATAATAATAATAATAATAATAATAATAATAATAATAATAATAATAATAATAATAATGATGATGATGATGATGATGATGATGATGATGATGATGATGATGATGATGATGATGATGATGATGATGATGATAATGATGATGATAATAATAATAATAATAATAATAATAATAATAACATGGATAATTTATATAGCGCAGTACAATGAAATAGTCATCACAAGAGCGCTGTACAAAAAGTCAAAAACCTCGGATAAACAAAAAAAAATAAATTAATTAAATAATAAAAAAAGTTTATTTACCTAACCAACTGTTGCTCAACTCCACGAGTTCATATTTTTTTTATTAAATTATTTTTCTGCAAAATATATTTAATAAATATTATTCCAGGTGAAGATCGACAACCACTACGACTTCCAAGATATTACAAGTCTGGTTGCACTCTCGGGTTGCTATTGCATTACCGAGCCGTTCATCGACAGCAAATACGACATCCACATTCAGAAAATAGGAAACAATTACAAATCGTTCACGTTCGTATGCTTGGTTTATTATTACAAATTAAACAAATAATTCATAATTGTTGATTGACTTCATTGGCATGCAAGATTTTTTTTGTCTCATCACTTCAATTCTTCGTTGCCTGGAAGTCATCCGACTAACGCCACGTTTAAGATCGCCAAAAATAAACGAATGAATGAATGAATGAATGAATGAATGAATGAATGAATGAATGAATGAATGAATGAATGAATGAATGAATAACTGGCTTTTGTAGGAGGACGTCCATTTCTGGAAACTGGAAAGTAAACACGGGCTCTTCAATGCTCGAGCAAATCCCCACCAACGAAAGGTTCAACGTATTATTTTTTTTTATAATTTTGAAAAAAATCAAATTAATTAAAATGTATTTACAATTTTTCAACGATTTAATTCCATAAAAATAGGTACAAAATATGGGTAGACGAATGCGCAGAGATGTTTGGAGGACTGGACATGGTAGCCATTGAAGCAGTCATGGGAAAGGACGGCAACGAATACATATTAGAAGTGCATATTGCTTTTATTATAAAAGAAATTCTTCTTAAAGAACTACTTCAATGTTTCCAATCGATTTGTTAAATTGTAGGTCAACGATTGCACGATGCCTCTTCTGGGAGAGACCCAGGAAGATGACAGAAAGATTATTGCCAACTTGATTGTTGCTAAGATGGAAGCTAATTGCAGATTGGATGTCGGGTTCGTTTCGTTTGTGGAAGTCTCTCGGTGGCGTAACGAGGAATTTTAGCGCGCACGGGGACAAGGTATAAAAAATGCGTCCCTGGAGATGCCCAGCCCTAGCTGAAAACATTTCCTCCAAAAAAGCTGATGACGGGGGGGGGAGGGGGGTAATCGTAGGTACTTTTTCCACAATTTTTCCACTTTTTAAGATACTCAATTTTTTGGCGTCCTTTACAAATGGCTCCCGGGGACACATGCCCCCTGCCTCTCCTAGCTACACTTGTGCACTCTCTTCGCATGACTTTAATAGAATTTTAACGCCTCTATCACAACCAACATCGTTGTCGTCGTCATGACAGTATCAACGTCATCAACATCATCATCACAACCATCATCATCAGCGTCATCATCATCTTCATCGTCGTCATCATCATCATCATCATCATCATCATTATCTGAAATAACACGATGGCATGTCATTTCATCTAGTAAGTTGACTTCAGCAAGCCAGTCATCTGTTATAAACAGCCGACCTATGGCCGGGCCACCTGGGCCAAGCCCTATGCACGTTCCACTAGAAGAGTGAGTTAAATTTATTAAATTTATTAAACTTATTATTTTAAATAAATCAACATTCTGATATTGGTATTTTAAAATAGCTACTATACAGTGTACATGCAACTTTAATTTTAAATACGAAAGATTTCAACGGCCTCAAACAGTATGGCCAATCAATGTGTCGTAGTTATTTCACTACACTTTAATCCTTGATTAAAACAATATAAAATACCAAAGCTATTAAAACTGTTATTGCAATCGATCCAAAACTGTGCTGAGATCAAATTTTACCGTTTGAAACCAAATAGACAGTTCGGGTTTAATATTCATGTCAAGGAATCCGGTAAAAAATCAGAATAGATTCAGAATTATGATCAATTGCTAACATTTGAATTTAAATTAAATAAAAATAGTTTTATTAATGCCTTACTTTTTCGCAGGTTCGCCAACCAGACCGGGAGACCGCCAGTCCCAAGCGCAGAAGCTGTGGTCAAGGATCTGGAAGATTCGGAAGACACCATGAAAAATTTGCGCAAGACATTCGCCGGAATATTCGGCAACATGTGACCGACGACGACCTGATTCTTTAAATTTTTTTATGCTTTGGTGTTTAGAGGTGAAAGAAAGGTTGTTATAGATTATGTAGAAACCTATTTATGTATGACAGGAATACTTTATTTTTTGTTTGTGGTCATTAAAAAAAAATCTGTCTTCTATCATTTTAAACATGTAGACATTTTTAGGGAAATTTAGCGTATTTTTATAGTTATTGAAAAAAATAAACACTGAATTAAAATTGAAGAACAATTTTTTATTCCTGTCTTTCAATATTATTTATTTATTTATTTATTGCAATGATGAACACAAAACACAAGAAAAAGAACAAAATAATAAATAAACATCACCCAAAAGGAGTCTCCCAAGGGAATTACTTCCCATCTAGGGGATATCCTTATAGCAGATAGAAATAGTAAGCAGCAAACAAACAAACAAAAACACAAAATTAACTCATTAAAGAAATAAAGGATTTCAGATGTCATTTCAATAATAATCATAATAATGTAAAATAATAAACAAATAAGAATATGGAAATTAAGTCAAAACCAATTTATTGAGATAGAGGCATATAATCAATTTAATAGTAAAATGAAAGATTTCAAAAATTTTTAAACAACATTATAGATTTAATTTATTTTAAATGAACTCAAAAGAAGTTAACCACAAATGGGAATTAAGTCAAAACCAATTGATTGAGATAGAGGCATATAATCAATTTAATAGTAAAATGAAAGATTTCAAACATTTTTTAAACAGCATTATAGATTTAATTTATTTTAAATGAACTCAAAAGAAGTTAAACCACTACAAATAAGAATATGGGAATTAAGTCAAAGTCAATTGATTGAGATACAGGCATATAATCAATTTAATAGCAAAATGAAAGATTTCAAACATTTTTTAAACAGTATTATAGATTTAATTTATTTTAAATGAACTCAAAGGGAGTTAAACAATATGGGAAAAATTAAACAATAAGAATATGGGAATTAAGTCAAAGTCAGTTGATTGAGATAGAGTCATATAATCAATTTAATAGTAAAATGAAAATTTCAAACAGTTTTTAAACAGCATTATAGATTTAATTTATTTTAAATGAACGTCTTTATTTTTGTCATCGCAAATAAAATTCAGCTGAGCTAGGACTTTGAAGTCCATGGCAAGTCTAATGTTAAGTCTTGTCTAGCAAATCAGACTAGTTGGGCTGGGTGTCTGCCTGCTGGCTGGTTGGCTGTCTCGACGGTCTGTCTATTGGCCTGTCCTCTGGGTGTCTCCCTGCTGGCTCGTTGGCTGCCTGATGGCTGTCTTAGCGACTTGTCTGTTGGCTTGATGGTCTGCCCGCTGGCTGTCTGCCCGCTGGCTGTCTCGACGGTCTGTCTGTTGGCCTGGCGGCCTGCCCACTGGGTATCTGCATACTGGCTGGTTAGCACTTTAGCGCCACATCACCCCCACGTCTAAGCCACATCGTTTCATGGGGCATTCTGACGTTTCACGCATGCACCCCACAAACACCATATATGCAATTTTCTCGAAACCCCACGTTGCTCATATGTACAACCCTCACTTCAAGAGCCATTCTGACGTTTCACGCATAAGCCCCACAAATACCACATGTGCAACTTCCTTGAAAACCCATGTTGCAACCCTTTTTATCTATTATTAAAAAAAATTACAAGAATAAAAACAAAACAAAACAAAACTTTTATTGAAAATGATTGGCTGATTGGCTGATTGGCTGATTGCCTGATTGGCTGATTGGCTGATTGCCTGATTGGCTGATTGGCTGTCTCGACGGCCTGTCTGTTGGCCTGGCGGCCTGCCCGCTGGGTGTCTTCATACTGCCTGGTTGGCTGTCTTGACGGCCTGTCTGTTGGCCTGGCGGCCTGCCCGCTTGGATTCTTCATACTGCCTGGTTGGCTGCCTAGTGGCTGTCTCGACGGCCTGTCTGTTGGCCTGGCGGCCTGCCCGCTTGGTGTCTTCATACTGCCTGGTTGGCTGCCTAGTGGCTGTCTCGACGGCCTGTCTGTTGGCCTGGTGGCCTGCCCGCTGGGTGTCTTCATACTGCCTGGTTGGCTGTCTTGACGGCCTGTCTGTTGGCCTGGTGGCCTGCCCGCTGGGTGTCTTCATAGTCTGCCTGGTTGGCTGCCTAGTGGCTGTCTTGACGGCCTGTTGGCCTGGTGGCCTTTCCGCTGGGTGTTTGGCTGTCTATTGGTTGTCTGATGTCTTTGCATCCTTTCCGCTGGGTGTCTGGCTGTCTGGCTGGTGGCTCTCTGGCCGGCGGTAGTTCAGTCCACAACGTTTTCGAGAGAATCAGCATACCTGAAAATAAAAATTAAACGGTGAGATTATAAATAGTTGTGCTATTTAACTTAACAAGAAATGTAATTTAGTCTAAAGTAATGAATATGCAAGCAACTGCGGTGTAGCCAAAAAGCAAAATCAAAGAAACGATATATGGGGATGTATATTATTAAATAGCAGTAAAAGTTGTTGTATTATGAACTTTAAGCTACCTTTTTATTTTGATTATGATCTTTCTCCAGATCCAGCCACTAAGCATAAATAAAAATGAAATAATTTATTGTCACTGGATAATTGATTTAAAATGTAACAAATGGTAAAATTCAAGGTAATTTGATTTGTTTTTGTTTTTATCCTAATGAGCTCGTATTGATTCTTTCCGAGTTCTTTATAAAAGTGTTAATTATAGTTAAATTAGAGCTCATGCCAGGCACTTTCAGGTCTAGTTGCTTGCCGTGAACTGTGGCAGCTTTGACCAGTAATTGAATCAGCTAACCCGCTGGTTTCAACCACTTTATAAAGGTAAAAGGTAAACTTATGTGTATACATTATAACGCCTCTTTTTAACCGCAGCTCACACAGCAGCAGCGGAATCAGCTCGTGTATGTGGGATCACGCATCTGCCCCCCCCCCCCACATGTACCCTAAGCCGGAATAGGCGAAACCTTATTCATTCTTTTCCAGTCGCAAAACTGGTACTCATTTATTGATCAGTTAAGTATGCAAGACTGGGTTGGCCTGAGCAATGTGACTTAATTATTTTTTTAAAACAGAATAAAGCCTCTCGGCAACTGGGATTTGAACTCTCTACGGCAGGGCGATGGCATAACTAACTAACTACCTTCACCACTGTGCTCTAGGGGGCCTCACTTACTACACCTAATGCTGTTGAAATACCAGCTTACCAGCAACAACATTTGCATACGGAGTCGTCGTCTTCTTCAAATGGCGCTTCGAAATACGCTGCTCCGTACCAAGGCTCCCAGTAGTCAGCGCTTCGACTGAAAAACAATGAAAGCTAGATTTAAAGTCAGGTTTTTGCTATTTTATTTCCTCAATGACTATTTAATTATTTAATTAGTTTAAAATGCTTTTCTGTGTGAAATTTCTTCCTTCACAACGTCTCATTAACAACATCGAGAAATAAATTCAGAGTGACAGCAATTATATGCATTGATGATCTTTTATGGTTCAAACTGACATGGTAGATATTTGATATGGCACTCTTTATACTTTTTATTGATCTAACGAACAACCTTGAAGAGGTTCATGCAGACAACACTTAATAAAAAAAAAAACTTAGTAGTTCAGTAGCCCCAAATTAACTAATTTTATGGCAAATTTCGACCGACTCTAAAATTTATAATTTGCATTCAAAGCGTCTATAACCAGTAAAAAGGTTTTCAAATCAATTTGGATAGCAAGAAATCTTAACTTTCAAGATATCGGGGTTGCTCGATCTTACCAAATCTTATCAACCACGGAGAGGGAGAGAGAGAGAGAGAGAGAGAGAGAGATCTTTCAAAATCCCAGCTTAGACATTTGTGCATTATGAACAAATGTGTCCCTATACGCGTAAGACTTATTTATATTGTAGAAAGAAAGCACGGTTGTCTATAAATAATAAAAATAATAATAAATTAATATACAACTTACACGGTATCCAACGACTCCAGGTAGGAATGAAGACGTTCCTGGCCGTCAGCATCACATTCTATGCGATACCTGAACGGATTCCTACGCTTCCACGACGAAGTGTTCGTGTTAAGATGCCCAGCGATAGGATGTCCTGTGATAGGATGTCCTGTGATAAGACGTCCTGTGATAAGACGTCCTGTGATAGGATGCCCAGCGATAGGATGTCCTGTGATAGGATGTCCTGTGATAGGATGTCCTGTGATAGGATCTTCCGCCTTGAATGCTTCCTCAGCAACAGTTGCTATCGAGCTTTCGGATTTGATGGCCAAAACTCCCATCCTGTTCATCTTCATGTGCGGCCTGACGTATTTCTTTGTTGGCTGGTTCAGCAGCAGACGAGTGCAGGTGACTTGCTTGTCGGAGAGCAGACGGCCGGTGGTCCGAACGTCGGCGACATTATTCGTGTCGCTGCTGTCGTCGTCGTTGACTGTCGCTTCGATGCCCCGTGTCGAGCAGCTTTTCTTTCTCTTTTCGTTACGAATTTTAAATTCGTCGTGTTTTCTTAAACGTTTGTGACCTTCGAAATGTGAATCGCGGTAAACACGATAGTACGCTAGCGAACTTCTCAAGCGTTTGATGAATGTCGAATTCTTCAACGAATCTATCAGGCTCTGTCGATGTCTTCGGTAGGCTGCAAGCAGCGATTGGCGTGCACTCGTTGTAGCGGAAACAAGTTGGTTCTGCCCGAGAACTCCTTCAGCTGTGGTTAATTTCTCAGATGTGGTTTCTGAGAAGAAGTCAAATCTCTTTGAATTTATCTCAGGACAGCTGCGTGAACGTGTTTTAGAAGCTTCGGCTCCGACAATTTTCTTTGAATTCATTTCCGGACAGCTTGTTGGACGTTTTTTCGCAATTTCACACCTGCGAACTCTTTTGAAAACTGTTTCCGGACTAACTTGTCGGGCGTTGGCTTTTTCAGCCTTTGTCATTCTTGAATTGTCCTCCTGGCCATGTGCTGTTGCTTCTTTAGCTCTAATAACTCTATCAGAACTGGCTTTCGTACTGATAACTCGTGCAGAGTTGGCTATTTCAACCGTGACTATAGGTTGACGTGAGGTGACTGTAGAGATGGTTGGATTGGTGGCTGTAGAGATGGTTGTATTGCTGGCTGTAGAGATGGTTGGATTGGTAGCTGTAGAGATGGTTGGATTGGTGGCTGTAGAGATGGTTGGATTGGTGGCTGTAGAGATGGTTGGATTGGTGGCTGTAGAGATGGTTGGATTGGTGGCTGTAGAGATGGTTGGATTGGTAGCTGTAGAGATGGTTGGATTGGTGGCTGTAGAGATGGTTGGATTGGTGGCTGTAGAGATGGTTGGATTGGT
This sequence comes from Erpobdella octoculata, assembly GCA_963978895.1. Lineage (NCBI taxonomy): Eukaryota > Metazoa > Annelida > Clitellata > Hirudinida > Erpobdellidae > Erpobdella > Erpobdella octoculata. Next base: position 3,802,502 of record OZ022239.1, read on the forward strand.
GGCTGTAGAGATGGTTGGATTGGTGGCTGTAGAGATGGTTGGATTGGTAGCTGTAGAGATGGTTGGATTGGTGGCTGTAGAGATGGTTGGATTGGTGGCTGTAGAGATGGTTGGATTGGTAGCTGTAGAGATAGTTGGATTGGCGGCCGAGGGCGCAACCTGATTGGACTTGGCAGTATTTTTAGTGGCGAGAGGCTGTGTGGTAGAGACTTTCGAATTGGCGAGTTTTTGAATTGTGGTTTTGAAGCTGGCAAGCTTCTGAGCAATGGTCTTTGAGCTTGTAGACTGCTGAACTGTGCTGGTCTTCGTGGCAGCATCGGATGCTGTCGGTCCAACTTTGTTCAATTTCCTGCAATAATTAAGAAATAATTAGAAAAAAAACTCATAAAATTTTAATTTAGAGTAGTGCTACTAATGCTATACGTAAGCCAGATACTTTATTTAAAAATACCTTATTCATCGAAAAGTATACATTGCTAAAAAGCATCTTATTTGCGTTAACTTTTCATGACACACTTCAATAGGGCTTGCTATGTGGATTATCCCGCGTCACACCCCCGAAACTCCTCCACGAAAAAATAGGCCGCCCAATACTATTACATTTTTTTCTAAATTAAATTATCTTAACAAATATTTATCCAACATTTTAAATAAATTTTTAATATAAATAATAAGTTGTAAAATTCTCACCTCCAGAAAATAATCCGCATTGTGAATGCGGCAAATAATAATAATAATAATAATAAAAGCGTTAATTCGCAGCAATAAAAAAAAAGAATAAAAGAGCGTCTATATCGCAGCCAAGAGCGTCACTATCGCAGCCAAAAAAAAAAGAAAAAAAATACGCGCAGAACTTAACTAATAAAAAACTATATACACTATATACAAAAAATAATAAAAAAGCCCGAAGGCAGCCATGAGCGAATACGAATAGTCATTACTGAGAAAAAAACTGGAGGACATACTGAACAAGCCGAACGCAAACGAAATATGAAATTTCAAGGATGACGTTATCAAGCCTATGACTTCATTTCGCTAAAAAATTTGTATAGCGATGTCTTTTTTAATTAAGTTATTACGTCATCACACTGTTTTCCACCTTTTTACCAGTATAGACCACGAACGTCTATTTCTCTTAATTAATTTCTCCATTAAATGAGGTTCTGTAATGTGACTTCTTAAACATTTAAAAACAGTCTACATTTTGGCGTAGTAGGTATTCTGAAGTAATCTCAAAAATGTGTGCCTAGGCATACATACCTATAGGTACGTCTTTGAAAATGATAGAAATAATTATAATAATACGCTTCTGTCATGCTGACCCCGACCAGTTTGCTGTGATCAGTATAAGGGACTCGACCTCCTTTTAAAGCACTTTGACACATTGACTTGACTTGACTGCTCTTTCCTTCGATTACTAAGTAGTCTTAAATAAATGTCAAATGTTTATGTTTACTTCAGTCATATTCTTCTTATTGGTGTTTCTTGTTTTCATTCGTCAAGGAAGGACGGATCCAGTGAGATAGAAAGATATGCATCCGCCGTACTACCAGTCTTCACCAACGAAATTTTAATTGGTTCCTAGGGATTAATCGTGGGTACTTTTTCCAAAAACTTTTTATCTTTTTTCACAAAAATAAGAGTTATATACAGTTTAAACCAGTTATTAAAATTCCTCGTCTAGGTTAAAGAGTAATTTATTGCCAATAATTCATATGATGGATGCAATAATGTCATTAATTTTAGCAGATGAACAGTTTGGATCCGTCAGTATAAATAAACGTACACCTTTTAAATTAAAGAATTTTTTTATTTTTCACCGACTTGCCCCACCCCTCCATCCATGGGTGGGTGAATGTTAGTTTATTGTCAGTTTCTATAATATGAATGCTAGCTAAATTGTCTCGAGTTTCTAGTGGAGTAACAAGTGTGAGTTGGCTTCCAGGAAAGTTACATTTTTGTCATTATCCAGGAAAGTACAAAATAAGCATAACTTTTAGTTGAAGTTTAAGTTTCTATTGCGTTTGCCTTATTATATGGTGTTCTATAAAAATTATTATTGCCACTCTAAAATATTTGCTTTATTTCACCCTTAAATAAAAGAGCACCCACACTCCCGAAACCATCCATTGACTATTTTTTATAGAAAAGAGTTGTTCTTTTTAGAAAATGTTTCTAAAAAATAATGTACGACTATTCCTCTTTTTCCTCAACCGGTCATCAACTATTTTTAGAAGAAAATGCGGTACGACAGCCAAGCAAAAGTCATGCAACCCATCAGTAAAGAGCCCCACTAATTTTTATGGGAGGGAGGGGATCTCTTAAACTACAGCCAGGTACTTGCATTACTAGGGATGTCATTTCAGCAAAATCTTGAGAGGTCAGCTTGTTCTCATGGCCCATCAATTTTTCACAAAAATCTAAAATTTTCTAAACCCTATTTTCATTTTTCTCCCAAAAAACTGGGGATGGGGTAGTCGAAGCTATTTTTTCGAAAAATTTAACAACCAACTTACATCTCTTCAGGGATTCATTAAAACACCACAGGGGTCATAGTAGGATCGCTTAGGTACATAAGTAAGACCCGCTCAAACCTCTGAATTTTCAACTTTACACTTTGCCAGCAATTTTTGGAGCCTAATTTATATCTTTAGGGGGCCCAAACCCACATCATGGGGTCCACTCAAAAGTCAGGGATAATGGTCCCTCCTACCCCTTCCCCAATTGACGTCCCTGTGCATTCATTACATCTTAAGTTTTTTCTAGGTCCTAATTATTCTTTGATGTTGTGGACGAGAAATGAGATGCTGTAGTTATAACTGTCGACCAGAGTTGTACAGTGGGTTTATTTCTGCTAGAGCCAGAGCTAATCTTTCAGTCGAAATATTTTTATAAATTTTTTTAATTAGCTTCTTATTTTACCACCATTTTAGGCCGCGCGCGATGGCTATCAGCAGTTGACTTAAACTTATTATATACCAAGAGGTCCTACAGCAGCTTGAGCTGAGAAGGCTACCTAGATCCAGCAATTTCATTGCGCTGTGCTTTTATAAATATATGAAAATTATAAATCCAGACTGCCATAATTTCGAAAAGCATTCAATAAAGAAAAGAGCTTAAAAAATTATTGTTTTATATATCTTCTTTATATACATATATATGCGCATCACACATTAGTAATGTGCCGCTGCTGTCACGAATGGCGAGATCAGCTGTGGCCTCGGCCGATTTTAAATGTTTTTATATCTACTCATCGATGTCGTATTTTATTAATAAACTTAATTCATTAATAATAGATTTAGTTAATTATGGAATGATTGGCGTTCGTTTGTTTAAAACTACGTAAATAAGCTCGAAACGGATCGCCTCATTCGTCCCAGGTCGTAATTTTATTAGTAGCGTTATATTTTCTCACAATAAAAAGGCACTTGTTAGCATGATAACTTATTAAATTGCTGTTGGAGTTTATTTTAATGCTGCAAATAGCAGATCTGCAGTAATTTTATGTTTATATAAGGGTTTTTTAGGTTCTAGTTTTTTTTAGTCATTTTAGTGTTTTATTTTTGATTTAAGACTGGTCTTCAATTATAAAATGCAAGCACATTTTTTTAAATTTATTTTATACAAATGGGTTTAATGATAAAAATGGTGCATGCATTTTTGATTTAATTAAAGAAAGATTTTTTTCTTTGTTCTAAAAGTTAAATAAATAAATAAACTGTCTAATTATTAACATTATTTTGTTATTATTTAAAAAAAATAAACTAAATGAAACAATAAATCTATTGATGGTGCACTGTAAATAGCTGGTGGTTATTAACAGTGACATGCAAAATATTTTTAAATATAATTGAAGAAGTTTGAAATATTTTGGATGCTAGGTTAACAATATTTTCATACTAATGAGGTCAAATTTGTTACAATAATTAATTTCCATATGACCTTGTATCTCCTGAAAGGATAGGATGAGTATCCATTTTCAGAGCACTATTGTTATTGTTAAACCATAAAAAATACATCGGATATTGATATAAAACATATATTAAGATGAAGAGATGCAAGGAAAAATGAGAATGGTAAAACTGAGAAAAAAAATGACATGGACATGATACAAAACAGACAGAGGTACGCGTAAACAAAAAAGGAAAAATATTTGAATGTTTTTATGCCGTGGTTCGTAAAGAAAACAAATTGCATTTGAAGTTTACATGGTATTGGACAAACCTGATATTGGAATGACAGAGGGTTAAGCAGAAGAGGATATTGAATTAGAATGACTACTGAACCAAAATCTCAGTACTGGAAGGCATAGATTTGAGTTGTTCAAGATAAGTGAAAGCTTTTTAGATTTAAGACAGTGGTTAAAATCTTCTAGCTGATTTCACAACATTTAATGTAGGATCCTCCACGCGTGGTCTTTTATTTTAAATTTCAATAATGAAATGGTTGGTTACAAGCAAAATTCTCTTGAACCAATATAAACTAAGTTCTGTTATGTTATTTGCAATTCTACTTGAGATGAACTAACCACCACCTTGTGATGGACAGGTGCTGGTGACAGAGTGACACAGCTTTCTTTCACTCAGGCACTTACTTGAATGGTTGCTATGGGGTTCATTGTCCATTGCACCGCAAGGGATAAATCACAGTAGATGAAAGTAAAATTATGCACAAGTTATTTTACGAGGGTAAAGTGGCATTTACGAACTGTTGATACGGTTTATACAGTTGATGTTAACCATATTGAAAAAGTGATTAAATTATTGAAATCTTGTTTTTTGTTTCAAGATTTTTAGATCTAAGACAGTAAAAAGTGATTAAATTATTGAAATCACGTTCTTTGTTTCAAGATGTTTAGATCTAAGACAGTGGTTAAATGCTAACAGCTGATTTCACAACATTTAATGTAGGATCCTCCATACATGGTCTTTAATTTTAAATTTCAATCATGAAATAATCGGTTACAAGCAAAATTCTCTTGGACCAATATAAACTACATTCTGTTATGTTATTCTAATTCTAATTATCTTATTCTATTTTTTGACAACAGGCTATGGAATCGTCTTCAAGAAGTAATAATTTCAGGCAGAATTTTTTTGACCGGGCCAAACTATTCTTCCACCAGCTGAGGTGGTTTTTTTGCTTATCGACTCCGGATGATTCAAAAGACACCTCCAGCAAAGTGGAAAAGAAAGACTCCAACTTTCAGCTTCAAGTGGCAAGCAAACGCTACCATTCGCAGTCGTTCGTTGATCTCCCAGTTGAATGCAAGCTAAAAGTTTTTTCGTTTTTGAACTCCCAGCAGAAGGGTCGAGCTCGGCTGGTCTGCCAGGAGTGGAAAGACCTCATGAAAACTTCCTACCTTTGGCAGAACATCGACTTGACCTCCGTCAAGCTGGTTTGCGGATGCCCGGGAGGGAGGTGTCGGAGTTTAGCTTGTTACGAAGATTACAAAGTGAGAATGAGAAAGTTCGTCGACTTCATCGCTAGCATGCAGCCGCGCATCAAGAGTTTGAAGTTTTCGTTCGACATGATCGACTGCGACGACGGATGGGCGGACATGCTCCAATCTTTCCTCGACTCCGTCAAGTCGAACGACATTCGAGCGGCGGAGATAGATTGGACGAACACCCCGGAAAAACCCGAGCTCACGACCGCCGGAACGATTGATTCGTCGGAAAATTTGAGCGATTTCCTTCTTAAACATAGAAGGCGCCATCGCCGTTTTGAACAGTTTTTTGATTATTTTACAAAAATTTCGTTTCGCCTCAAGCGACTGACCTTACCCTTCGAATGGACGGAACGATCCCTTCATCTGCTGTGTCGCTTGAAGTCTCTTGAGATTCTAGTTCTTCACCAATGCACCGAAAGACATTCAAAACTTGAACAGAAACTGCTTAACAAACTGTTGCAGACTCTTCCAAATTTGAAGCATCTGGCTATAGAAGCGACGTTCTGTAACTCTTTCGTGTTCGGCCTGCTTTTCCCGGTTTCTCGGTCCCTCGAGATCCTGGACATGAGGAATTGTACGGGCGTCATCTTCACCGGACTGGAGTTGTCGTCTCTGCAAGAGATACACATCGGTCGGAAGCAGGTTAGGAATCAATTTCTCGAACACGAACCGGAAACGGTTCCCTGCATGCACGACCTCCTGAGAGAAGGAGCCGCAAACTTGAAAAAATTCAACGGTCATCTCCTGCGAGACGACTGGAAGACCAACGTCGGCGACGAGATCCACGGCGTACTCGTCGACACCTGCAGCTGTCCCACTCACGACGTCGTCGGCGGCTGAAGTCATCCGCAGCTACGAGTGTGCTCTAGACATATCCTTTAGAGAGGTGTTTTGTTTTTTTCGCATCCAGGTACTTTGGTGATTATGATTAAATGTCTGCAAACGATTCCGATGTTTTTTGTCCTTCGAAAATCAAAAAAAGTTTGTTTTTTTTCTCTTTCTTACTTACTGAAATTGTACCTGTGAATCGTTTTAAGTCGTCATTATAATAGATAGCCCTTGTTTTCAAATATGTGATGAGCGTCCGTTTGACATTTTCTCTTGTTGGAAAATTTGTTTTCAATTCGATGACGTCGGAAGTTGAAAAAGTTTCTCTTTACTCAGGAAAAATGTTTTTAAAACGAATTTGCAATGTTTGTTTTTTGAAACTTTTTGAATATAAATTTTATTTTTCCTATTCGGACGAAAATCGACTTTCGATTAAACTTACAATGTGTATTTTTAAAAAAAGTTTTCATTCTTCCAAAACGATTTTTTTTATTTTTATTTTTTCAAATTATCGAACGCGACTATGTACATAGAAAACTTGTTCGTCTCACGGAAAGGGCATTCGGATATTTTGCATTCCATTCCAGCAACATCCTCTGCGCGTCGTTCGGCCTTCGACCCCACTTGAAAATCGGAAACTCGCCGCTCGCCACTAGGGGGCAGTCAGCCATCGTAGCTTTAGAGAGTTTGTCTGTGTTCTTATATCATTGTACAGAGCACAGAGAGAGTTTGTACTACAAGCTTTTAACTTCTCTTTTTGTACATTTTCAAGGATGATGCTTTTACGTGCGTAATTTCTTTACATTTGTTACTACGATTGGAGACGTTTTTTTTTTACCGTTTAAAAGTTTACTTCCAGGATATGCGTATCTATGTTTTCCCCATATCGAAAAACGAATCAGTAAACGAATGTTTGAAAGTGTTCTTCTTGTTTTTCCTTTAATTAAATAACGCTGTTTAAAAAGGCACACTGTCTCTAAACAAACAAACAATCAATTCAATGAACAACTATAAACTATTATGCATTTTCGTATAAAGTTTTTTAATAAAATATAATAAATTGATTAGAATCTATTAAATTAAAACTAATATCTCCGGGTTAATAAATTAAAGATTAACAAAAAAAGGTTTATTAAAAAAATATTTAAAATTCGCACGAAATTGCTCAGTCAAGGTAGAAAGTGTCATCAACTTAAAACAAAAAATCCTATTAAGTTATTTGAGATAAACAGTTTGCAGCTAAGAACTTTCTATCGATTAGATAAGATGGTTCTCGAGTGACATGAAAAAGTCTCTTCAGAAGTACGACGTTGTAGCAAGCCACTTTTGAAATTATAATAAATAAGTTGTTTAATAAATTTTTTTGGAGATGACAAATAAAATCTTACGTCTTCCAGGTTGAATGTGGCTTTTCCTTTGACACCGTCACTGGAATTTTTTATAAAAGCACCTGAAATAAAAAAAAATCAATTATAAAACGGAAATAACGGAAATAATGCCGATCGAGGTTCCGGCAAGAAGCTTAACGTGCCGTATAATCCGACGATTTTGCTGCACGAATGAACGAAATCTTCGAATGAAAGCCGACACTTCTTGCCGCCGTATCTTCGAAATATGGACTCTTGAACTTTTCTGCTCAAAGTAAAACCTGGGTGGGTAAAAATATAAATAATTTTTTTTAGAAAAGATAATCGATAGTTTCTACATTAATGTAGTTTGAAGATTTTAAACCATTATAATAATAAAAAAACAGAGAAATAAAACAACTAAGGACCTATTGAGTTGAAAATCTGAGAGAGTTCGAACGTGTCGATATCACCTGAAAGGTCACGGTCGAAAAACTTGAACTTCTCCTGCGATACACAATTTAAAAATTTTTATCAAACCCGATACTAAAACTTAACTGAAAAAACTTTAATTGGCCCTTAGAATTCGATAATAAAACTTAAGTAAAAAAACTTTAATTGGCCCTTAGAACTCGATAATAAAACTTAACTAAAAAAACTTTAATTGGCCCTTAGAACTTCTGAAATTGTTTATCATGACTCATCCAGCGCAATGTAAACAAGCGATGAAATAGAAAATAATAACAATTCACCTTCCATGCTGTTAGCTCTTTCAAAAGCTTTCGAAAATCTACCAGCGATATCGTTCCAATGCGTTCGTCCTGTATTCCAAAACGGGAGTTTATCAAGTGCGGTTGCTTATATTTTTAAAGTAAACTAGTGATTCGTTTAAAAATAGAAGGTATTAAAGCATTTATAATGAATGCACTAGTTCGTATAAATAAAGAAATTAATAAACAAGTAAATAAACACATGAATAAATTAAAAAACAGTAAATAAATAAACAAATAAAACAATGTAAACAATTAATATACCATTACTATATGATGTAAACAATTAATATACAATTACTATATGATGTAAACAATTAATTTACAATTACAATATGATGTAAACAATTAATATACAATTACTATATGATGTAAACAATTAATATACAATCACTATATGATGTAAACAATTAATATACAATTACTATATGATGTAAATAATTAATTTACAGAACGGTGACTAAATAAATAAACAGGCCAACAGCTAAACAATATTTACCAACATCTATTAGGTTTATGAGGCTCCTAGCAGTTTCCAGTCCGATCATCCAGCACAAACCATCTGTATACGTACATACGTATGAATGTATGCGTCGTATCGTACGTATTTTAAGAAAACAAACAAGGTGACTATCCAAACTATGAGCTATGAGCACAAAATAATAATTTATTTTCTTAGGCTTGTAAATCTGAAATGATCTTCAGTCAGCTGAGTGGTTAGTACACCCGACTCAACTGCAAGACACCTCCAATATGACATTGTACGCTTTGATTTATACGCTTTTAAAAACATAAAAAATTAATAAATAACAATAATGATTATTATTTGTGTTATTAATAATTATTATTCATGTTGATAAGAATAATAATAATAATTGAAACAGAACTTCATTCCAAGTGCTTCCACTTTGAAACCTGCTTATGTCAAGAAGTGTATTGATTTAAAAAAATATGTTTACACACTAAGTTTGTTCACACACACACACACACACTTCACGTGTTACTAAAGACACACCTGCTCACAAATATGATGCAATGCTGATTTTAAACATAAAAAATCCCACATTTTTTTACAAGTTTCAGCTAGTCATAATAATAGTACCCTCTCATAGACAAAAAATCAAAATAAATTTTATTCTGAATTATTATTATTATTATTATTATTATTATTATTATTATTATTATTATTATTATTATTATTATTATTATTATTATTATTGAACTTAATGAGTTTTAACTTAAAATCTACTTGACTGACCCTTCATTAAAATCTCGTTAGCAGCATTAACGAGTTCGTTCGCATCCATCCTCTCGTCTCCGTTCGTAGATTTCTCAAAAACTTTCTCCAGGTCCTTGTCGATGGGAGACACCGGCTGGAAATATTTTGTTTTAAAAGTAAAAAGAAAAAAACTACATCGGGATGCAAAAATAATTCTTAATTAATGAATGACGGAAAATATTATTAAAATGGGATGATTGAATCACCTTTTGGAGAGTTGTTGCAACGTCGATGGATCTACGAAAACAATTTCGTATGAATTTAAAAAAAACATTTTGGAATCAGAATCAGCATTTAAACAATTATGCATTCAAATTAAAAAAATAAATTAACCATCCATCGTAATAATATATTTCAATAATATCATCAACCACAGTTGTTTGTGATACTTGAAATAGACACAATTTAAAACAAACATTAAGACCTTTACATGAAAAACTAACTTGAGTTTAGCAACTTCTTCCGTAAAAACTCTGAGTAAGAACTCTCCTGTCTCGTTCGGTTCGTACGTACACGGAACGATGAAATAATTTCCCGCCTCGACTACAAAGTGGTCGCTCACTTCCCGCATGTTGACAAAAGTCGAATTCGGATGCTTGATCTTTTCCGATACCTCGGAAACGTTTTGATAGCTCAACAAACTCGTTGTCGGTTTTATGACCTGGAATGAATACAAAACAAATGAGCCAATACACATCTTCATTTTATATTTTGAACAAGACATAAAAAAAACACTCAATTATATCTCAAAACTTTGCAAATCAACCGAATTTACAATTTTCTGAATCAACCAACCCGGAAAATTTTGAAATTTATGTAAAGGTTATTCTTTTGATTTGCGGAATTCTGCATCAGAGAAATAACCATGCTGCTCTGACTGCCCGCTCCCTGATCGACGCTGACACTGTATTGCGGATTTCGGAAGAATAGTTCTGGAAAGTATTTATATAATAGAAACATTTTTTTACAGTTATTTCTAATCATGTACATACATCGATTTTAAAAATTAAACTGACAAAAAAATAAAATAAATTGCCTTATTTGATTTGTCACATCACTAATCAGACTAATAATAATAATAATAATAATAATAATATTATTATTATTATTATTATTATTATTATTAATAATCAGGAAATGGCAAACTTTCATTTGGAGACTGGCCACATCCACCCGCACTAAAACCTTTCAACCACTGTCCTTCAAATGACTGATCTTTCCATTTCTTTTTACCCTGAAATTATTTACAACTTAGAAAGTTTTATCGAATCTCATAAGCGACGGGTTTACAATAAATCATATTCGAGAATGCTTAGAAAAAAAAAGAAGAATGACAACTGAACCAGCCACAAACAAAACATTTGCGCAGTATGCACTGAATTTGAATTCAAGAATTTAAAAAAAATAATTAAACATTTTTCAGAAAATACCGAAAAAAATGCTAAAACTATTTAAGAACAGTTGATTGATTTCCACCAACTTTTGAAAAAGTTGCATCCGTCGACTCGGGAGTTAGATGGCAGATGGTGACGAATTCAAAATTGGTGACGAAATCTTCAAACGACATCCTGTCATCGGTTCATCACAATTAATTATATACATTTTTAATCAACAATATCATTGAAATATAAAGTATATATGTTTAATCTAAAACTATTTTAATTATTATTAACAATTTAATTTAAAATTATTTTAATCATTATTATTATTTATCTTAATTCCAAATTATTTTAATTATTATCATATATCTTAATTTAAAATCCTTTTAATTAATAATTCATATTTTATCCGAATATTATTTTAAAAAAAGTACCAGAAATCTCCATCCTCTTTATTGACCATGTTCAGTTGATCTTTTATGTCCTTTGGAATTTGAGTCCACTCCAGAGAACTATGAATAATTTATTCAACATTACTGCGAGTCCACTCCAGAGAACTATGAATAATTTATTCAACATTACTGCGAGTCCACTCCAGAGAACTATGAATAATTTATTCAACATTACTGCGAGTCCACTCGTGAGAACTATGAATAAATTATTCAACATTACTGCGAGTTTAAGAACACTTTAAAATCAATTGAAATTTATTTTTTAAAAACATCAACTCAATTAAACTTGAGTAAATATTCTCATATCTTCAACTTTGGTTGGGCTTTTAATCGTATGGAAAATAATAAAAAAATAGGAAAAAAATAAAAATATATATATAAATAAATAAATAAATAAAAGAAACGAATATAAAAGTACAATAAAAAAAGAATATACAAAATTAAAAAATTAAATACAAAATAAAAATAAAATAAAATATACAAATAAAATAAAAACAAAAAATAAGAAAATATAATAGCAATAAAAATTATAATCAAAATAAAAATTGTATTAAAAATATATGAATATAAAGAATGTAAAATTGATAATAAAACAAGAACTAAATAATAATGAATTAATGATTAACCTGTCACACCACGCCCCATTCCATTCCTTCTTCCCCCATGGATTTCTCAACTGGATGAGCATCGTCATCGCTCCCATGTGTTTCAACTAATCAATCGAATATTTAATACCAACACAATTAAATAAATAAATAAAATAAACCAATTTAATTGTTTGACATCTTAATCTCTACATATTATTATTATTATTATTATTATTATTATTATTATTATTATTATTATTATTATTATTATTATTATTCATTTCTTGCTGATTATTAGATGATGAGCTAGTTTGGTAAAAATGAGTGAGTCATTCAGTAATTAATTAGTCAAATTTATTCATACTTATATAAAAATGAGTGTCATTCAATAATTAATTTATTCAAATTTATTTATACTTCCATAAAATGAGTGATTCATTTAATAATTAATTCAAATATATTCATACCTCCATACAAAAAAACACCAAAATAATAATTTCAAGCACCTGCTATAATTAGAACCATTTCCGGAAAAACAAAAAAGTGATAATTTATGATAATTGTAATTGAAACCATTCTAGTAAAAACCACAGAATTGATAATTTAGGTTATTGAATTTGTCTTGTAATTGAAACCATTCTATTAAAAACCAGAAGAGTTTTAATTTTTTTATGGGCTGTAATTGGAATGATGAAATAAACTATCACCGGCAGGGCAATTTAAGGTACAAAAAAACTAATGCTAACCCTAACTAGGTTGAGAATACTGTAAGCATGTCCAGGTTGTAAGCCACTGGGAAGAGTTACGTCGTCGATGTAATTGCCCTGAAGTGGATTCGATATTTGGAATTTATTTCGTCTAAACAATTAATCACATGTGACAGTTGTTGTGAGTCATAAAAACAACACAAAAAACAACCAATCATGTGACATTTGTGGATCACAGCAATTATACAAAAACAAATAATCACATTTGACAGTTGTGGATCACAGCAATTATACAAAAACAAATAATCACATTTGACATTTGTGGATCACAACAATTATACAAAAACAAATAATCACATTTGACAGTGGTGGATCACAGCAATTATACAAAAACAAACTGTCACAGTGATATTTGTACTTCACAGCAATTATACAAAAACAAATAATCACATTTGACATTTGTGGATCACAGCAATTATACAGAAATAAATAATCACATTTGACAGTAGTAGGTCACAGCAATAATACAAAAATAACCACATGTGACAATAATACAAAAACAAACAATACATCAGTTTTTACAAAGGATGTCGCCAGATGAAAAGCAATTCTTGATCTACAATGAGCACTGCGACCAGGCATGTCGATGATGGCGTATTAATACGTTTAATACGGTAATGAAGCAGATGTTCATGAATGAACTACTTTTATTGTTTTTATGACTAAGATTTTCATGTTTAATTGAGTTTCGTGACAACTCAAATAATGATTCTATGAGAATAAACATAAACAAAGAATAAAAAAAAATTTAAAAAAAAAGTCTTAAAAAATAAATCAACAGAGGCGAACTCAAAATTATAAAACAAAATTTTATCAAATAAGAAACAGTTAAAAGAAAATTTATCTAGGTTGATACGAATGACAAAGTCACAAGAAATGTTTTGACATTGCTTAGGCTGAGTCAATCAGTCTCATTTAAGAACAGAACAGCCAGAATAAATTGCACTGCAACAACAACATCAAAGCCAGCACAATAAACGAGGCAAATTGCTGTTTAAATGACAACAATACTATCTTATAAATAGGATAATTTATAATGTGAAATAACAGAAACTACAACTATATTAAAAAGTTGTTCAGTCAGTCGTCTGTTATCATAGGCATTGAGTTTAGGGTGATTGGACCGGCAGCCCTTCCCCGGAACTTAGTTGTGCCCCCCCGCAGAAAAATGATCTTGTCTGATATCATTAAACAACAGAAGTACAATGAAAACAATAAAATGAAAGAAATTTACTGTGGAAATTCACAAATTAAAAATTAAAAGTATAAAACAGCGGCAAAATCCAGAAAATCAAAAATAACCAAATTAAATTATCTTCAAAAAACCATGAGAAACAAGCAAACAAACAAACATTAATGTGTGCCCCAAGCATGGAAGACCTTTTCATCATTTCGTACATTTCGTCGTAGAAGCCGGGCTGGGTTCTTTTCGTTTTGAGATCAATCATTTCTGAGATGCCCCCCGTGAAATCAACCAGAGCATTGTTCGTGAAACCGCCTTCCAGATTTCTGTAGCTACCGTATAACCTGTCGATGATGCACCACGAGTTGAGTCAAAAAACAACTTTGAATTTTAATTATACAAATTAATTTTAAAAAAGCACAATGAATGAATGTTGACAATTTTTGTAGGAAGCTTATTGATAAAATTACTTTGCATATGCTTTCTCAAAGAGAGGCACCCAAAATTCATTTTCTTGACTCCGGTTAGCAGCGAAGACAAGTTTGCCCTTTCGAGTTGGTAACCTATCGTCGATTATCACCTCAACATTTTTTCCAAAATGCCAAAAATTGAAACAGAAAATGCCTGAGTTAGAAATAATAAAAAAAATAAAATAAACATCTGGATATGAAAGGATAATTTGTTCAATTTTGTTGATTCATTTCTATGAAAATCATTTAATTTGAATGAGACCTGCATAGCCGTGATCGAAATTCTGTCCTTCTGGAATGCAGCGAGCCAGGAGAGCTTCGTGGGCAGTCGCCATGCATGCAGCCGCAGCAATGAACCAACAGTTTTCTTAAATGAAATAAAATGTATGATGAAGATCTTGTATTATGCATGTGCATTCTGGCATTCACACACTTTTGTATAAAAAAAATAGACGATTTGACAAGAAAACATTCCAAAATGGAAACTTACGTAATTCCCCCTGGAAGAGATCGCTTGTGCTCATGCCATCGGTTACAAAAACAGGATTTCTGCAGATTTCCTGAATGGTTTAAGAAACTCGTTGATGTAAGTCGTAAATTGATGTAACTTTACTTAATATGCAACATCATGTTAGCAAGCACGTCACAGTGAATTACTACCCCGGGTCTTCTCCAGTCGAACATTCTACTACTTGTCCCTCCAATGGCCTGAGGACCGGAGGGAAATTCTGGATCTTCGTACAATCTTCCTTGACGCAATAAACTTGCTTTCAGCTGCATGAATTTCTCTGACGGTTCACTATTCGTTCGGCTACTAATCGCAACATCGGAATTCATATCTATAGACTAATGATCAATTATTTTCTAATTATTATTATTATTACTTTCAAAACAATTCAAACTATGAACACGCACGCACGCACGTACACAAAAAAACGTCTGCTAAACACCTGAAAAGGTATTAAACTTCTTCGCCACCTGAAAAGCGTGCTCACCTGTACGACGACGCGTACACTGTTGTTGTTGCTAATAGTCGCTCGTTACTTCTTCTTGTCACATCGTAGTATCTATCTGTCACTTTCGCAGGGCAGCCACTTTCGCGTGTTTACATTCACCTGCTTCGTACATGCAAACAATTGATCAGTGCCGACTGTTAAGAGTCAAGTCAGGTCAACCTGTTGTAAAATAATACGTGTACATATACTACTGAGGTTGGTCTTATTAAGAGGATTAGCGGAGGTTAAGTGGTTAAATAGGCGACTTTTGGCTTTGGAAATCACGCGACAAATTGGAATACGAAATAGTTTGTTCAGAGTTACGTTTAATGAATTTATACATACATACATACATACATACATACATACATACATACATACATACATACATACATACATACATAAATACATACATAATACATACATACATACATACATACATACATACATACATACATACATACATACATACATGCATACATACAACATATTGAACATGCATACATACATACATACATACATACATACATACATACATACATACATACATACATACATAAACCATACAACATATGCATACATACACCACACGACATATGCATACATGCACCATACGACGCATACAACATATTGAACATATGCATACATACATGCACCACACGACATACATACATTTAATATATATACATAGATGCATCACACCACAATGCAGACATATATACATGGCACTACATATGCAAACATGCATACACCACATCACATGCCAATACATACATACATAAATACATACATACATACATACATACATACATACATACATACATACATACATACTGACATACATACATACATACATACATACATACATACATACATACATACATACATACATACATGTACACACAAACCAGAGTTGCCCACATTGTTCACTTCTGTCGACCCGACCACTCTTCGCCAAATAATAAATTATAAGTAGCTTGTTGTAACGAGACGAATATATTGATTAATTATGAAACTCATACATTCTTTTTTCTGATATAAAATAGAATATATTGAATTTTATTTTGTGAATAATACATAACCTTTTTACTGACCCACCGTAGGGTTCAAATTTCCCGACCCATCCCAACCCGTGGACAATTCTGATACAAACGCACATGCATACACACACAAACATCCATACATCCAAAAATATAAGTATTTATTTACTACTACACACACACACACATAAATACATTCACAAACATACATACACACACACATACACAAACATATGGGCTACCCTTTTAAATATAAAAAGAGCCAATCACAATTAACAATATCTGAAAAATGCAACCACCTTCTCCGAGAATGCTAGCAAAATATTTTAACGTCACAACAGTAATTTAATTTAATTTTGTTATTTTTTTTTAATGCAAATCAGTAAAAAGTAACACAGACGACAGAATTTCTCTTCATTATTTTACAAACGTGCCACCGTTAAATAAAACCGATCTGAAAATCCGTCGAGTTTAAACAATAAGCGCTCGGTCTGACAGTTTCATAGCAGAACGCATCAAGACCGACCCTGGACAATATCATAAAAGATGAGTATTTTTTTCTTAACTCCCTATATATTTATAAAAATGAACGTGCACTGTAATCTTGAATATTACATGTGTTAACCAATTAACACCACCTCCTAAAAATCGATTCAATCACAGGTTTACAGGAATAAACTTGAATTATTCATCAATTACAAATCGAAATCGTAATTTCAACGAGCCGAAACAATCATGACGACGCAAAAACGAACACAATTAGAAGGAGATTAACAGTCAAATCAAGAACCGGAATCTTAATAGAAATATAATTACGCATGAATCAAATGTACAAACGATATTTTCAGACGCAAAACAAAATAAGCATGCACTAAATTAATTTCCAAATTGACTAATTCATAAGGACATTAATTAATTAAATAAAATGATTAAAAAAAAATTTATTTTCATAAATCAAACTAAAACAAAATCACTAAAACAGGAAACAATTAACAATAAACCCAATCATTACGTTTTCAATTATTCCGTAAACTAACAAGAATATTTACAATGTAATCGTTCAGCCTCTGGTCCGACAGGATGCTCAGATGCTCTGCGTTTTCAAACTCCTTAACGGTAGCGTGCTTCCAGCTCTTACAAACTTCCAGACTCCTCTGGTTGACGGTACCATCTCCGGTTCCGTTGGTGGTGTCCGGCTGTTCGTCGTACCACGGATTTGTCGATGATTTGCGGTAGTCAAAAAATGCCGGTGTGTCCTTCTCTTTGTTGATTCCGTACAAGCAGAAGACTTTCACGTCGGGTTCTTTCAGATTCTGAAATTGGTAATAAATTCTGTTTTATTATAATTTATTATATATATATATATATATTTCAAGAAAACTTTAAATGTTCTTCAGAGCCAATATAATTTAACCGGACAACGTACACAAGTTTATAAACAGAGTAAAAGTAAACCCCAAATAAAAACCGAAGGAGAAGAAAAGGGGCAGTAACACTAAATAATATAAACTAAAAAGAAACTGGATTTAAAATAAATTAAATTAAATTTTAGTAGATTTTAGTAGATTTATAATCAGTAAAAATTCTAGTATTATTTGTATATATATACATCGGGTAGACGGTACTCCCGCAGTTGCATAGTTTTGTGTCGGCTAACAGATTTTTGTTACAAATTTGTTTCAAACCGTTGCTACTTTACTAACAAGTTTCATTTACTATTTTAGTTAACGATATTGGATAATCTGTACTTTGTGTTTGTGTTGCTATTTTGAGTTACCTTTCCGTTAACAGACTCTGATGATGACAGTCTATGCCGAAACGGACCGTCAGTCTGATAATACAGAATTCAAAAGTTTTTTTTGTCTCGAATTAGTTTTTCACAGAGGAACTAGTTTAGAAAAATAGAGGGGGTGGCTAAGAAACGTGTTTCTGTCAAATGGCGTTCTATCTTTCTACGAGCCTGTATATATATATTGTGTGTGTAATTATCACTTATTCCAAGAATAAACGCTCATGAGTTATTTTTATAATCCACCTTAATATATAATTACATGAGATATTATTAGATTATATAATACATTTTTTTACAAAAGTTCTGCTAAGGATCACAGATGAACATCGCCATAAATAAATACGTTTCAAACGACGCTGTCTTACGATCCAACGAGCATCACGTAAACCCGAACTTTCCCTCAAACTTCTCTCAACTTTGTTAAACTTTCGACTCAAACGAAAACAACAACAAAACACAACACGTGCAATGAACGTGGCTTAAATCGCTATCGAAATCAACTCGCTTACTTTGATGAGGCGTTCTGTTTTTTTTCTCAGTACGATGCCAGACTTGAAGTTGACATCCATCATGAATTCATCGTAGTCGTTCACGGTGTAATTTCTTTTCGGGCCCATCAGTAGCACCTCGTCACCTTTCCAATAAGGTTTGTAAGGCATCAACCAGGCATTACTCGGCATCGACTGCTGGAGAGGACGGGCCTGCAGCGGGTTGATCAGGTGGGACGACATTCCCAGGGAATCGCCTGGAAAATTAAAAATCGTTTTCCAATAATAACAATAGACTTTTAAATCCTCCATCTTCAATTTGATTTTCTGTATTTTTATATACACAAATAAAAACACCACCAGCAGTATTATTATTATTATTATTATTATTATTTATTATAACTATTTTATGGTTATTATTTGTAGTATTACCACTGTTACAAGATGACAATTCATCATCACACGAAAAATCTTAATAAAAAAGTAATTACTTGCTGTAATTAATTATTTTTTGATTGCAAAACGATTCATCCATCGAGAGTTTTAAAAAAACTACATGTTGATTGACAAGAAGACTACTACTTCAATGTCCCCAAAATTTCCCACTGTCGTAATTTCATCAGGTAATCCTCATAACGATAACGGAATGTTACAGCACGTAATTATCTCATCGATAGGAAGAAAGCATTAATTTTTTACTATTCTGGGAAATAATTTAGATAAGCTATGATCGTGAAACCCAACGTAATTCCAGCGCCAGAACAAAATCGTCAAAAAATTATATTTCTTTTTTGATTTAAATTCAATAAAATAATAATAATTATTATTATTAAAATATCTTATTCAATCACTATACACACATTTGAAACAACTTTTTAACTGAGAATAAACAAACGTTTAAAACAATTTGTTGAATTAAATTAAAAACAGAGAGGTAAAACAGACCGGAGGCTATCAGACGAAGAGTCTTGACGGACCCCGCCCAGGGCGCGGCAATGGAAATGAAGGCGGCGATGTACTTCTTCCTCCACCAGGAGGGCTGATTGTTCAACATGTAAAGAGCCACATTGTTGCCCATGCTGTGTCCGATGATGACCACTTTCGAGTTGTTGTTCATCTCGTAGGTCTCCCTTATGAGGTCGGTCAGGTTTTTCAGGTAGTCCGACATTTCATCTTCGTTGGCAAAATTCAGTATTCAATGTAAGTAATATTATCAAGCGTAACCAATAACTTAATAATATGTACCAATTCAACCAATGATTCAATAATATGCACTAATTTAACCAATGATTTGCACTAATTTAACCAATAATATGCACTAATTTAACCAATGATTTGCACTAATTTAACCGATGATTTGCACTAATTCAATCAATTTAATAATATGCTCTAATTTAACCAATGATTTAATAAAATGAACTAATTTAACCAATAATTTGATAATATGCACTAGTTTAACCAATAATTTGATAATATGTACTAATTATGCAAATATATACAAGTGGTTGCATACTCGGGGCCTTTCTGAAGTCGTAGGGTGCCCCTCGGATCGATTTATTTCTTTCATAATGCAGATCGGTCTTCAGACGCTCCACGATGTTCACAAAATATTCAAAATAAGATTCTGAAACATCCAAAAATTTTTACCTAATTATTATTTAAGTCTAAAATTAGTATTATCTAATTAGCATATAAGTCTAAAATGTTGAATCTAATTAGCAGAGATGGGCACAAACTATTTTTTTTAAGTTAAACTTTAAATAACTTTTAATTAAAAAACCGTAGTTAAACTTTTAGTTGCAACTAATTTAAAATAGTTGATAACTAAGCTAAAAACTATTTCTTAACTTTTTTGTTTTTTTATATTGATTTTGGCACTTTCTTTTTTTTCAATTAACTTCTTTAATTTTTTTCCTTAATCATTTAATAACATGACCAAAGAGTAGAATGACGCAATGTTTGAAATTTTATTTTCAACAAAACTGCATATAAAATGTTTATTTTTAAAGATAATCACCAAAAGTTGCCACAGACGCGCTTATTAGGACAAAATCGGCATCTTGCACTGAAATTTTAACTGTCCTGACTGTCACCTTTAAGCTTGATTTCTTCAAAACAAGTTTTTACTATATCACCATGGGCTCGTTTTTAAATTGATCGCTATAGTGAATCCTGGTGTTAACCCCAGTAGCTCCTGCTCTACGTAGGAGTCAAGCGTAAGAGTACGGCGGTAAGAAGGCATGAGCCTGGACTACCAATAGGAGCAGAGCGATGTCAAATGAATTCGGTAAAAAAACAACGCGCCCTATGCATCCTATTCTTTACTGATTCCTAGTCTATATACTATCCTCTACACTACAACACGGCCAGGCTCGATAGTTGAAAAGGAAGTTAATGTAAACAAACCCGAGAACTGATAAACATAAAGTTTTATTTAATTTTTTTTAACTAAATTTTATTAATTAAACTTTTTAGTAAGCAACTAAAAAAAATTAGTTAAACTTTGATTAAACTTTTTAGTTAAATTTTGCCCATCACTGCTAATTAGTATTTAAGTGTAAAATTTTGTATCTAATTAGTATTTAAGTGTTAAATGTTGTATCTAATTAGTATTTAAGTGTTAAATGTTGTATCTAATTAGTATTTAAGTGTAAAATGTTGTATCTAATTAGTATTTAAGTGTAAAATGTTGTATCTAATTAGTATTTAAGTGTAAAATGTTGTATCTAATTATTATTAATTTCTAAAATACTGCATCTAATTAGTATTTAAGTTTAATCATTATGCCTAGAAAATATGAAATCTAAATATTCAATTATGTTTATTTATAACTTGCTTCCGATTGGATGAAATGGATCGAGCCACTCTACAGTTTCAGTGTTTCCGAAGCCTGGTTGGCGGGTTTCCACGCCTTCCTGATTGCTGGTTGTACCGTCCGTTTCATTAATATTCAGTCTGTTTTGAAATTAATAAACCAGCACTAAGTAATCAGAAAAACAATTAAGCAAATGACAACAAATGACAACTCCGTTTGAATTCTCTATTTTTTTTTAACGATAATTTCAAAATAATAAACAACTAGGATTCTAAATAATTCCCATACTGAACCGTAAATCTCAAGGACCATGGATAAAAGTTTTGACCGAGCCCCCCTCCCAAAACTTTACGCCGGTTGTTACTACCGACAGTTCCAGGGAGAACGGTGGCCTCGTTCCAACAACCTCAGCCACAGAAACAAAAGATATGCAGCACACAAAAAAAACTTACTTCAAGTTGTCCACCATGCATTGTCCTATTTCAAGCTGAATGACGCTCAGCCATATGGTGTACCAATCGGAATGCTTCGAACAAATGTAATGCTCTGTCGTCTTTCTGTTCAACTTTGCTTCTATTTGACTTCCACCCAAGCCAGGAACTAAATTTAAAATATAAAAAAAATACAAATATATGTATGCAACGTGCAATTGGTCGTTGAATGATAAGTAATAAAATGAACAGAAAATGAAGAATGAAAATGCTTTGAATGCGCTAATAAAATGCTTAAATAATAATAAATATTAAGTAAAATGAGCACAATACCACCAAGAAGTCTATAAGCTACTATAATTACTCCATTTCTATCTATATAGTTCTTTAGAAAACGAAAATAATTACGTAATGATAATGACTTTGTTATATATTAGTTTTTCATTGTTTTTCTTATGCCAATTAACTCTACTTAGATAATAGCTAGGATTCAGGAAATCTGTTTACAAATAACAATGATGAAAAATATAACAGGTTTCAGCGAAAGATACGAACCAATGTTTAGATATAAAAAAAAGTAAAATAAAAAATCAGGGATTTTCTATCCTGCAGCATTCAAACCTCAAAGGATATGAAATCACTTCTAGAATATTTATTTACTAATAACAAACAGCCTATTGCATCTAATCACATTATTGCTGTTCTTTGGAAGTCCCAAACAGCTATGCTTTTACACAGGTGACAACAGGTGCAGTAGATTAACAAACAAACCATAAAAAAACTTTCACAAATTCTTTAAATTATTTAATTTGTCATCTACTACTTTTTTGCAAATCATTTTTTGATAAAAAGTCGATAAAATAGAAAAACATTGACCTCTGCACCTGAGGAATTACGTGATTTGGGATTTTAACTATCCGGGAGTTGAACCCAGGACCACAAGATTAAAAGTCAAAGACTTTACTGCTGTATAAATTAATATATATATATATATATATATATATATATATATATATATATATATATATATATAGATGCTGATAATAAATTTTCTTTTGCTATTACTTTCATTCTGTACACCAGGTCAAAGCAAATGGCAATGAGTAGGGTTTTAAAAAGCCACAGAGGTAAACTGCTCCCAGACTGAAATTATAGAATTATGCCAAAGAAATAATGTCCGTTCTCCAACATAGGGCGCTTTCGAACTTACGAAACGGTGCTACTTAAGTTAATTTTGATTGATTGAACAAAATTAAAAAATTAAATTAAAAAACTATTCACAATGCAAGAAAAGCATTCAAATTTACCACAATAGAAACTGACTAAAAAAAAACTACACTAATCATTGTCATTCGGGCAGGTGAATAAGCAATGTTATTAATGTAATTGGTGTTACTAAATATGCACCAAGTATAATTAGTAAAAGGTTTTACCACAGTACATCAATAACCGTTTAGGAATTCCTGTGCTACTCATGGGATTCCCATGCAATTCCTGTTTTTTTTTAAATTTCTTATCTCTATATCTGTGAATTGTGATTAGAGAGAAACCACTGACTATCCTCTTATAGGATCGGATAAAATTTTAATGATATAAATCTAAGAAACCCAAACTCAATTTAAAATTTAAAATTCTTGTTGAATAACTGTAGCTTTTTGTGTTATAGAATAATCATTGGTATTTGTATTATAAAAAAAATCAATCCAAAAAAAGATAATTATCAAGTATCAAGGCCAGAAAATAAAATAGCACTCAGTTTTATTCAAATACCACCTCATCTATTTTAATAACTAGCTTTATCAAAGTAAGCATTAAAAATAATTAGACTTATCTATTTATAATATCTACACTTAATCATCATCACGTGATAGATGACCTCATGCCACTTATAAATGCCACTCAGGTCAAAAAGAAAATTTAATTTCCCTCCTTCCTTCCATAGGCCAGCTAACCAAACAATTAAATTTTCTTATTTTCTTATCAATGAGCAATATAAACAAAAACTGAAAGTTTGTTTTTTTTAGAGAACAAAACCAGAATCATTTACATATTCAAAACATTTTAATAAAACAGAACTTTTTATGAATGCATGTCCTTAACTCCTTAACTACAGATTTTTTATTTTATTTTGAGCTTCTTATAAAAAAAAAAGAGAGAAAACATACAAGATGAACAAAAGATATTCAAAGTCATGACAACCTCCAACAAAAGTTGATGATTGGAGGGGCATGCAAACTTTTTCGCCAAACAAAGTTGATGACATCATTTTATTATTAAATTTTTATCATTTTCACTCTAAATACTACCTGGAAGACTTATAGGATTGAGATATTTTAATCGAAACAATGACGAAACGCCACACCCAAATTTTCTGCTCAAAATGACAATCCATTACTTGGATAATTACTTTAAATTATGCCGTCATTATGATGATTTAGGACTACACTTTACTCTACAACTACAACCTTGATCATCAGTTCAGTTCCCCAACTTTAACTCAAACAACTGAAGCTAGATAAACAGAGTCCAAACTAGAGTAATGCACGGACCGAGTTTTTGCGGCCCGTCCGCACCTCGGCCCGGCTCTTTTCATAGACCAAATTTTCAAGCCTGACCTGGCCCTTCTAATTTGAGCCTTGACTCGCCCGTTTTTATGGGCCCGAAATCCCTAAAATTTTGGTCCGGCCGTACAGTACTCTAGTCCAATTCCATCCAGACAAGTGAAAGTTAATAATAGCATTTAAAAATCCTATGACATAATAACACAAGATGAAAAGTTGTGAAAATTTTTAAACAAACTAAAAATTCATACAAAAAGTTTTATATAATATTATATTATATAATAATGTAATTTTATATCTTTAAAATCTGCTTGACTTAAAATTTTGGAAGAATTTATATATAATATATAGGCCAAAATCAGACAGACAGACTCATATATATATATATATATATATATATATATATATATATATATATATATATATATATATATATATATATATATATATATATATATATATATATATATATATATATATATATATATATATATATATATATATATATATATATATATATATATATATATATATATATATATATATATATATATATATATATATATATATATATATATATATATATATATATATATATATATATATATATATATATATATATATATATATATATATATATATATATATATATATATATATATATATATATATATATATATATATATATATATATATATATATATATATATATATATATATATATATATATATATATATATATATATATATATATATATATATATATATATATATATATATATATATATATATATATATATATATATATATATATATATATATATATATATATATATAATACGGACGGACAAAAACTGTCAATTATTATATTAGATTTCGATAAAGTTTCGCACAAGCGGCACCCTATTTCTATAATCTGTGGAGTAATACAATCACAGCTATAAAAATAAACCACTAGTTAAAACACTTAGAATGTGATTATAAATAATTTAAACAAATCTTTTAAATATATCAAACTGTTTCTTAAAATGAAACAAATGAAGAATAATTTTATGTTTGAGAAGTCTATATGTTTTTAAAAAAATAAATTTTATGAAAATATTTTTGCTAAATTAATAACCTTATGCAAGCCGCTCTGACTAAGAGGCGATCAGAAAATTTATGCTGTGCCAGATATTAAAATTATTTTCTTATAATTGATATTAATTAAAATATAAAATATAATAATATTTTATATTAAAATAAATTTAAAATAGAAGCTAATTTTTTTTTCATTTGATTTATAACCTCAGCATAACTTATCACTCACAACTGCGATGTAAATAGTAAACAGTGCTTCGAAAGGTACTATTTACCGTTTTTAAAAGTCTCTAAAATTACGACGAATGTTTTTTTTTTACTTCAATCTGGTATAAAATTTGATTTCTTATATTAAAGTAACCAAATTTTCGACTTTTCAAATTATTTTATTGAAAAAATAGGCAGGTGCTGCATGATATCGAAGTTAGCAGCGCTGCTGGATCCCCAGCTAGCTTGCAAAAAAAAGTTTGTGCATTGGGATTGTGCAATAGATCGTTAGAAAGGTGTTTAGAAAAAATATAATGGTGGAAAAATAAATTTATTATTCTAAAAAATAAAAAAGTTATAGGCGAAAAACCGTCACCGTCCCTATGTAAATGTATAGAAAGGATTTTTCACTCGCATTTTGGGCCCTGTAGATTATAATTTTCGACTGCATTGGGTTTGTAACTTAAATGCATTAAAAAGAAAAATATATTAGCTAAACATAAAAACCAATTTTTTGAAAATACTCCAAGAATTAAAAAAGTTATGAAGCAAAATGTAGATCAGGGTATGTTTTCCGTAACCTAAGGTTTTCTCCATACATTTAGATATGGAAAACATACCCTTTTCTACATTTTGCTTCATAACTTTTTTAATTCTTGGTCTATTTTCAAAATATTTCCATACATTTACATAGGGATGGTGACGGTTTTTTGCTTATAACTTTTTTATTTCTTAGAATAAATTTATTTTTTCACCTTATATTTTTTAAAATACCTTTCTAACAACCTATGCCAGAAGCCCAATGCACGAATTTTTTTTTTGCAAACTAGTTGGGAGTTCCAGCAGCGCTGCTAACTTCTTCATCATAAGTTCCGCTTATGTGAAACTTTACCTTAATTTCTATTCAAGTTTGTTATAACTCAACTGAAAAAATGTCTAACCTAGGACTACTGGGTTGAGAGCATTAGCACCTTCCAGACAAAAAAAACCGAAAAATAAAACACAAATAAAAACGCTAAGCAGCATTTTCGCACGACCGCTTGATAGCTGCCCCATTGTTTGAACGCGAAGCAATGGCGTGGCTTTTAAATAGCCAAGGGAATTACTTATGTACATATTTATCAATGCAAACATGATAAAATAAATTAAACAACTTTTGGCTACAACAAAGAGCCGCTGCCCCTTCTTCAACTGCATTTTGTTTTTGTTTTTAAAGTAAAAGTTCATGCTAGTTTCAGATTTAAAAAATTCAACAATTTTTTTTTATAAATGTATATAGCTATTTATATTGCATAGAAATTATTATAAAACAATTTTTATTATTTATTATGTAAAAACAAAGATATAAATATAAATAAATCAACTAGTCTGAAGTTTTAGTTAAAAATACCAAACTGCTTTTTTGGACGTGACGAGAACGCCTGTTGCACGTGATCTTCCGATAGCACTGATATGGCTAATTACAATCTTAACTTTCCCGAATAAATATCGTTAAAGGACATGAGTGTAATTGCGAAGGGGGCAAAAGAAAAATGTTTAGGTGTTTTTCCCCTCCCCCATGGTTTTTCTGAAATGAAGCTCCTGCTAAAGGGTTAACTGAGACTATGATGGTCTTGCTGAAATGACGCTCCCGCTAACGGGGTAGGTAGGTACCTATGATAAAATTCATTTTTTTAATTTCACTACTCTGTCAGACCTTACTAATCGGCTAATTATAAATATAGTGATGTTTCTCAAGTGTCGGTAATAGAAACTGAATAAATACATACCTACCAATTACGAGTTTCAACTATAAGAATGCGTTTATAGTTGATATCTCGCCAGCATGCCGTATGCAATAGCCTATGCATCCTTCTCAGGAACGGCTCGTGGGGAGTGTTAGGCCCTTTAAACATATTATGTTAAAAAAACATTCAAATGTTGTTAACTTTTCCTGCTAAAATAACTGATGACCGAGGAACGGGGGTAGTTTGAGGTGATTTTCTAATAGCTTTTCAAAGAACTTCTCAACTTTTTTCTTCTAACAAGTAAGTCCTAAAAACGAGGTTTTTTGTGGACTCAAACCCAAAATTCGTTTTGCGCAACACAGAACAGTCAACATTCTTGTTTTTGTTATTTCATTTGCTTTAGCAAATGTATCATGTAGGTAACTACATGTAACATTAATTTAGACTCTAAATTGTCTTTACAGACAGACAGATAAGACAGACATTATATACTATTACAAGAAACTTGTCTGCCGATGGTTGTGACATTTGATTTTTTTGGAAGCTGTGGAAAGAAGTACCTACAGACTGCGTGAGACTGTAACTGAACAAAACTCGTTCAATTAGCTAATTTTCTTCCTATTTTATTTAAACTGAGCGATAAAAATTGAACTACTTAACTATAAGTATTTTTTAATACAAATCTTAACAGCAGAGGGTTTTGCAATTTTGGAAAATGAGTATAACGCATAAATTGTGGGTTGAAAGGATAGGGCAATTATTTTTTGACCACGTGCAGTGTTAAAAAACGTTACAGTAATACAGGTATAAAGTTGATGAGGATGTAAACGGCCCTATTTTTTGACAGTGGCAGAAATTGCAAACTTAAAAAATTCCAACGTCTTTAAGAACAATTTTTGAATCAATATAATTCTAAACGAGGTTATCGTTAATTTTATTATAACCTTTGAACAGTGATGAAACTTGGTTGTTTAGATATACAAGTCCGGCGATGTAAATCGTACCATCGGAGTAAATATCGCATGACCGTGAAATAAAAAATTGACGCTTTGAAACATTTCAAGAAGGTTAATTGTCAGTTGAGAAATATTACATTTTGTTTTGTGTTATCCGGAACTATTAACGCATTTAGTTTTTTTTTATATTTAGCGTGTGCAAAGTGGGTTTGGGCTGGTTGACATTCCGTTTCATGGTTTCATGTTTCAGTTCAGCTTCATAAACTTGAGCTTAATAAGGAAGTGACAGAAGATACATTTGTGACATAGATCTTGTTTTTTTCCTTGGAAGATAGTGAACATTTGTTCAAGTTTTAGCTACTGCTAGACATAATGATGAAGAAATTTAAAAAAATCCCAAAAGATGCTGTCCAGAAGACACTTCCTCTGTTGCCACCATGCAGAGTTTGTGGTGAAAAAGCATCAGGGCTGCATTACGGCGTCAACACTTGTGAAGCTTGTAAGGTAAGTAAAGCTTTTGTAGTTTTTGTTTATTATTGCTAATCAATAATTTTTTCTGAGAATTTGGAAAAAAGTGGTTGAATAATATTTATTTTTTATTATTGATCTGAAATCCAAACTCTGCCAGAAATGTAATTATCTTATTAATACAAGTCTTGACATTGCACATTTTCGTACACAGGCATTTTTCAGAAGGAGTTTACAACGAGGAAACAAGTATAAATGTTCAGAGAATAATAATTGTTCCATCCTGCCCGGTAAAAGAAGTTCATGCTCAGCTTGTAGATTTAATAAATGTGTTAATTTGGGAATGTGTAAAGAAGGTAAGTAATATTATTATTAAATGTTGTTGTCTTTTAATTTTTATCTGATTATATTTTTAGAAGTTGATTTGTTGGACGTTTTCTTAGTGTTTTAGTTATTAATTCGGTTTAAACATAATATTTTACTTACAATTCAGAAATGAGATTTTTCATTGTTATCAAAATTTCATTAAAATTTAATTCGCCTAATTTTTTTTACGTAAAAATTGGACAGCCATAAAAACTGGTCGATACACACACGAAAAACGTTCGGAAGATATCCGAGAAGTTAAAAGACTTTCCAACTTACAACAAAACGTCACGACGACGACAGCATCTCCGATCTCCGTGACGTCGTCCGGCTCTCCCCCGAAAGACGGCGACACGAATCCGACGTCGAGTTCAAATTCGACCGAGGAATTGGAGGCCATCATTCACAACATAGTTCACAATTACTCGAAGGATTCGATATTCAATGACAAGTTTTTCGAGCAGTTGCCTCAAAGACAGAAAGACTATCTGGTTGGTCTGGAGTGCATTGATTGTCCCAGATCCCAAATTATATAAAAAAATATATGAAAATTTCTTAATTGTTAGGTTTTATATTTTGAATTATTAAATTTGGTTTTTGGTTTTTATTTAGAGGCTTTTAATGTTCTTGCTTATATTATGATTAAAAGAATGAATCAAAAAATTAAAAAAAACTTAAAACTGTTTCATAAGCCATTTAACTTGCAAGTTGGAGTTACTAAAGTTCAGCTTCTCTACAACTCGCTTGCTGAAAGTCGATTGTTATAGCAGATTTACTAAATCGATTAATCACGTTTTTATTCATTTAATCTAAATCAGGAGAAGAAAGCACTGCAGAACGAGGTATTCGGCCCGCTGAAGCCGATTTCAAAAGACGAATACCAAAGGATCTATCAGACGACGGGCATTGATGTCGACGGAAGAAAGGAGGAACTCCTGGAAGAAATACCACACCTCGAAAGAGCCATTAAAAAATTTATTTCTTTTGCCAAAACTATACCTGGGTTCAACACGCTGAGTATCGATGATCAGATATCTTTAATAAAAGGTTTTTTATCATATTTATAAATATATATAAGGTTGGATGTGGGATTAATAATTAATTAAATTAAAAATTACTTTATACAAGGCTTGTTTTTAGGTATCATCTATTATTAAAATGCTTGTGTTCTACAAGAATGAAAAACTTTATTGTTCATAAGAAAATTTGAAGATATGAGTTTTTAGCTTAGATTTAAAAAAGACAGATTCAAGTTGTTAGTTAGTTAGTGAGTTCATTTGATGATGACTTCCTGTGTGGTTAGGCCTGTAAGCTGGAAGGCTGGCAGTTCAAATCTCGCCAGCACCACCAATTATTTCATGTGTGTTGAAATGCCTTACGTGACTACTGAGGTGAAAGAGTGCATGAATATTTTAGTAAGATTGCAGGGTAGTAACTGTTAGTTTCCAATTGTATTGAGTTATATCGTATTAATTGTATGATGAGCTACAGAATAATAATAATAATACAATTTCTATTTACAGCTGCCAAATTCGAGGCTTGGATGGTGTGCTGCCACAAGCTGTTTGACGTGGAGAAAGGTTTGTTTGCCACCCAAGGTGGACGCGTCGTTGGCATGGACGACATGAAGAAAGTCAACAACGAAGAGTTCGTCGACGACATGTTCCGTCTGGAAGGAATGTTCCAGAAGTTGCAGATGTCGTTGGAAGAAACGTGCATACTCGCTGCTGTCTGTGTCATGTACACTGGTTGGTATTCGTGAATTGATGTCTGTGTCATGTATGCTGGTTGGTATTCATGAATTGATGTTCGTGTCATGTACACTGGTTTGTATTTGCGTCTGTGTCATGTACACTGGTTGGTATTCATGTCTGTGTCATGTACACTGGTTGGTATTCATGTCTGTGTCATGTACACTGGTTGGTATTCATGTCTGTGTCATGTACGCTGGTTGGTATTCGTGAATTGATGTCTGTGTCGTGTACGCTGGTTGGTATTCGTGAATTGATGTTAGTGTCATGTACACTGGTTGGTATTCGTGAATTGCTGTCTGTGTCATGTATGCTGGTTGTTATTCGCGGTTATATAATTATGATTATATGTAGGAATATGAATATTGAATATTTATCCCATAATTGCTAAATTATGGGATAAAACAAACTCAGAGTGATTTTTTACCGTTTGAAAAGTTTAACAAAATTCTTGGCAATTATTTTTTTTAGATATCTGCACCCTTCAAAATCCTGAGAAAGTCCAAGAGAGTCAGAATTTGTTGCTGAGATGCTTGCTGCATCTGCTGAAGAAGTACCACCCGGAAGAGCCACTGAGGATAGCGCACATATGCAGCTGCCTACTCCAGCTACGAACGGTCAAGAAGCAGCATAGCATAGAAGAAGAAAACTTCCTCATGGAGTGGAGCAACCGGGTTGAATTTCCGAGGCTCATATTCGAGATCTGGTCCAGTTGAGCCGCAGTGAAAAATTGCAGCGTGTTGTGTTGTTTAAAAATTCTGTGAAAATAATTTTTAAGATCATTTATGTATTCATTTCATCATGGTGTTATTCTATAAAATTTTAGGCCATGATATATAAATATATATAAAATAATAACATATAGATATTATTTTTGTTGTGTTTAACGATTTTTTTTATTCTTAACTTTTTATTTTGTAAATATTTTTGAACTCTTGTTGACTTGAAAAATCATCATCGTCACCTTCTCCATCCAGTTGTAACTTTCAGCACACTTGAACACCTCTCTAAAAATCTATTTCGTTTTTTATGTTCGCGAAGACTTATCTTGACAGCATAAATCTTGTTTCTGGTTTTTGAATTTTTCCTGCATTTCTTGTTTGTTTGCTTCGAATGGTTTTTCATCATCATTATTATTATTATTATTATCATTATTATTATTATCATTATAATTATTATTATTATTATTATTATTATTATTATTATTATTATTATTATTATTGTAGGTGTTGTTATTATTATCATTGTTTGTTTGTATATTACCAAAATAATGATATTGTGCTTTTTTCAGTTTTTTGATTGTTTTTGAATTTCTGTTTTCTTCGAAGCATTTGTTTTTATTGCTGGCGAGTGCTTCTTACTTCAGGTCCATCAAATCGCACAACTGCTTAAGATGAACTGTATTATCAGTCCATGACTTTGTCACTTTCATGAAATCCACTATGATAATGATTTATAATGATGAGGATGTATAATATTCAAATTTGGTAGCGGTGATGATGTATATATAAATTTACTTGATGATGATGATGTATATATATATATATATATATAATTTCTTCTTTATGTCTCAGTGAGATATTTCGTTACATAACTTCTCACTGACGATGTGTTTAATTGAGAAACAAAATTTACAAATGAGTGAGTTGCATTGTTCAAGATTGCTCGTTATTTTCTTGCTACTTTGTATGCCTAATATTTTTAATTTCTATTTTTTTATTAAAAATGCTGTGATAACTTAACCCAAGTAAGAACGTCCTGCCTTCATGTTGAAATGCACACATTTCTTTTTTTGCTCATTTACATAATTATTCCGTGTTGTCACGTGCCACTGGCGCCACTAGTAAAGCCGTCATGTTGTATGCAAACAGCTATTTTTTCATACCCGTTTAAAGCACGCGTGTGTTGTTGTTAATAAATAATTTAAAAACCAAAACATTCTGCTTCAACCCGTTTGTTGTTTGTTGTTGTTGTTATTAATTTCTAACCTGTTTATATCTGAATTATTTGTACAACAAATACAATAAAATTTTATGCTTTTTTAATGTTTTTATTTAATCAGTCAAATTTAATGCAACCTGGATATTTTAGTTTGGAACGGCGCTTTTGGGTTTGAAGTTCTGAGTTAAAATCCAGGCAAAACCGTTTTTTTTTTTCATTTAGTACTTCACCAGTGAATGATAAAAATTTTCTCAGCGTCAATTAAGCGATAATAAATAATGCATAATTAAGGCGATAATAATTAATGTTTTATGAGGAAAGCTTATTTCAATTAGTTGATGTTCTGTTACAGAATATTCGCTGTGAGGCGTTGTAGCTCAAAACGTATAACGCTCGACTCAATTGAATATTAATTTCTGTAAGCTTTCGGTTCGGTTCTACCTAATTAGAAAACAGTTTTTTTAATTAATTATTTATACATAAGCAAACATGAAATTTATTTTATTTTATCAGTTGTCGGTTTACATAAACTGAAAGTATGTTTTTAAAATTTATTTTAAAATCTTGACGTCACAGTGGATACTTACTGGTTACTAGTGGATAAAAACAAATAGCGAGATCGGCAGCATTAGATGTATTATACGTTTTTTTAAGCGTGTGGTGCTGCTGATTGTAATCATCAAAGTATATGAGATAGCTGCAAAATTTTTAGCTTCCCAGCATAAAGTCTGGTATTATCGCCACCCACCATAAAGAATGTCTTTCTCCACATCAGGTGAGCAAAACAACTCGCAGCTATCTCGTAAACTTTGATGATTACTTATCTTCATTTCTCAATTCAATTGTGATTCTTAAATCGTTTAAACAAATCGTATGATACAATCAGATGTCCAGCTCGAGCGAATAGCCAGCCAAACTTTCATTGGGGGGAGGCTCAGTATACTTGCAAGAGGAGGCATTTGGTCCTTAACA
The DNA here is from genome assembly GCA_963978895.1 of Erpobdella octoculata. Classification (NCBI taxonomy): domain Eukaryota; kingdom Metazoa; phylum Annelida; class Clitellata; order Hirudinida; family Erpobdellidae; genus Erpobdella; species Erpobdella octoculata. The sequence goes on from OZ022239.1 coordinate 3,836,605, forward strand.
GTTCATAATACTCTCTCCTTCCAAAAAAGCTGATGATCAGGGCGAAGGAGTAAAGTTGAAGTTAGTTTTCCCAATTTTTTTTCAAAAACTTTCACTATTTCTTCTAAAAAAAGCTTATGACCGGGGGTAGTCCTACATAACTTGTATTTTACCCAAAATAAATAAATAAATAAATAAATAAATAAATAAATAAATAAATAAATAAATAAATAAATAAATAAATAAATAAATAAATAAATAAATAAATAAATAAATAAATAAATAAATAAATAAATAAATAAATAAATAAATAAATAAATAAATAAATAAATAAATAAATAAATAAATAAATAAATAAATAAATAAATAAATAAATAAATAAATAAATAAATAAATAAATAAATAAATAAATAAATAAATAAATAAATAAATAAATAAATAAATAAATAAATAAATAAATAAATAAATAAATAAATAAATAAATAAATAAATAAATAAATAAATAAATAAATAAATAAATAAATAAATAAATAAATAAATAAATAAATAAATAAATAAATAAATAAATAAATAAATAAATAAATAAATAAATAAATAAATAAATAAATAAATAAATAAATAAATAAATAAATAAATAAATAAATAAATAAATAAATAAATAAATAAATAAATAAATAAATAAATAAATAAATAAATAAATAAATAAATAAATAAATAAATAAATAAATAAAATACATATATAACTACATATATAAGTACCATATAAAAATTTTTATTTTAAAATTTTCGTGGGGAAGCCCGCAACGATTTTTGAGGGGACATGACTAGGCGAATGGCGGCTGATCCCGCTAGCTATCTCGCTATTTGCTTGTATCCAGTCCCAGTGTGACGTGACAGATTTGTGGTCTAATAGATGTTTCTAATGACGATGAATTTCATTCTACAAAATGCGAAACATCAATTCGAAGTGATTGAATAAAATTGTAAACAAATTTACACAGGCAATACAATTCTATCATGCCGCATTGTACCACGCCATCTTGTTTACTGGCGCAACAATACATCCTGATTGCAGTCGTGCCAGCTTAATATGTAGTTCGGTTACGTCGATTCTCATCAACAGTCAGAGCGATTGGCATGGCAGTTGTTAGCGCTGTCAACGGGTGGTTTGTGAATGAAATTACTGAGTTGTCCAGACGACCTTGACCTTTTGAATGTTTTACGTGGCTGAGTGATTGTCCGTTGTGCGCTGCTCCAACGACAGGACTCCGGATACTGGAGTAATGCTCTAGCTGGGTGGGGGGATAATGTTTTGTTTTGTCTAGTTTTTTTATTCAGATTTGATATTCTTTAACATGGTAATTCGTTGACTCGCCCATATAGGCATAGACATACGTGAGCAGAAGAATAAATGAGGTGTAGATATATACGCATATACCAGGTATGAAACAAAATCGGAAATGAAAATTTATCGCCCAGTTTTTTTCTAGTTGATTTTATGCATAAATGCCACGTGAATTGCAATAAACCTCTTCGTGTTGTAATTACAGCTTGTTATTATTATTGTTGTTGTTATTATCATCGCCGTTATTATACGTCTACTATTGGCGCTGTAATTAATTGCTACGTTCAAAATATTTGTCAGTTCTGCCACACCACGACACATCCCTACTAGCATGCAATCAGGCGGCTAAGTGGCAAAACAAACAATTAAATAATAAACACCGCTCATATACGTACGTGTGTAGTAAACAAACAGTTTGACACGCAAGCAAGCTTCATCGCCGACGTAAAAAAAAAACGTACCGAATCACCACTGGTGTGTAATATTAACTGATGTGTAATGTTGATATGCAGTAGCGGATCCATGGGAGGGGGCCGGGGGCCGGGGGGGGGGGGGATAACAAATTTATTTTTTTGAAATATTAAAAATTTGTTATAACAATATTAATATGAGAAATGATGTTTAAAACTAGGAATAAGTAAAAAAAAAGTTCAAATTGACCAAATTTAGAAGAAAAATTGACTAAATTTTAGGAAAATTATAAAATTTTTAGCATCCGGCGTTGGTTTTCCATTGGGGTTTGTGGATCTAGGATCAAATATTTGCTTTTCTCGCTGTTTTTATCCCCAGCCCACCGGGGTTGGCCCTTCCGCCGTTTTTGGCCCCTCCCGCCAAAGGTGTGGCCCCCCGCCAAAGATGTCTAGATCCACCACTGTTAATATAGATCTTTTTTACTTTACGTTGTTGTGTGTGCGCGTTGAAAATTGAAATTTATGATCGGTGAAAGTTTTTAATGAATATGGCGTGATTGTACGAGATAGGTGTGTGTGGGTGCCCGTTTGTGTGTGATATTTTGCAATTATTATTATTATTATTATTATTATAATTATTAACTGCTAAAGCTAATTAATTAATTAACGCAAGTCATCTAATTAGCGATCAAACGCTTGGTTGCTTGAACGTTGGAACAATATTCTCAGGTAGGATGGAAGCAAGTCAAGCAAGAATACCAATCCAATGTTGACTTTTACAAAGCGTCTGCCTTCTACAAAGCTCGGTGTAACCAAACTTGTACATGATTTTCAAAGAACGATTTTACTGACTGATTACTGATTACTGATTACAGATTACACGTGCCATGTGGGTTAAATGGAATCGAACTGTAGTCCTACCATGTGTGCCATCATGGAAGTAACTTTCATCACAAATGTTTTTTTTTCTTTGTAATCAGTTTATTCACATGTTCATGACCAGGTACAATTTTCTGACTGAACAAGCACAGAAAGCATTAATATACCGTTTAATAATATAATCTTTCAATTGATTTAATCTAATGACCTATTTCAGGAAATCGATTGCTGCATGAAATAGATAATATAACTTGATTTAAAAAAAAAGAGATATGCTTTTTTAAAAGTTAGAAAAATAGAAAGAGTGATTGATCACACTAATGGCGGATCTGAAAAAATTATTTGCTTGGGGGGGGGGGGGGGTCGGGTGGTTAAAACTGTTAACAGCTGGACAGAAAGCAAAATTTACAGCGAACATTTTTTAAAGGAGAAAATAACCAAAAATATGGCAAGAAAGCAGAACAAGAGTCAGTAAAATCAGTTCTAAGAAGCTCAGGTTTGGATATTAGAAGTTTTATTTATTTTAAATATTTTAATACAGATAATCCTATTTAAATAAGATTTGTAATAAAATAAATAAAATATAAAATAAATAAAATATGAATCCAGCGCCATTAAGGGTTGAAAAACCCGAAATCTCACCGGAGGCCAGATTTGTTAATTCAAAGACAATTTAATGCATTGATGACAATTTTTACTATCAATGACAATTTATTATGAAGTCGGTAATAAAAAAATCATGTTAGAAGAGCGTTTTATAAAGCTAAACATAAAAGTATAAAATAATGAATAAATGATGTGTTAGGTGGTGGTGGTGGTGATGATGATCGTGGCGGTTGGTCTCTTGTTTCGGATTGTACATTGAAAATTAGAACTTGAAAGAATTCAGCGAAGTCCTTTGCGTTCTCTCCTCAAGTCGCTCAATTTGGCAAGAAAGCTAAGAAAAATAGAATAAAAAACAGAATAAAATGAATAATTAATCAATTTATTCTACTTTTAAGATTAATTATAATTAATCTTAAAAGTAGGCCTGGAAAAAACTTACACCTCAACTCGAAATAAAACTGAAATAATCTTGCCACGATGAGGAATCGATGTTGTCGACAATGAACCAATTGAATTTCGAGGATGGGGTATTTTTAAGTTGAAGATGGGTATTTTTAAGTTGAAGATGGGGTATTTTTAAGTTGAAGATGGGGTATTTTTAAGTTGAAGATGGGGTATTTTTAAGTTGAAGATGGGGTATTTTTAAGTTGAAGATGGGGTATTTTTAAGTTGAAGATGGGGTATTATGAATCGTTACCTTTTGTTCATTCATTACGTTACATGTCGTTGCATTATTTTCACATCATGTCAACCCATTAAAACTGCACGACAGTCGCGTCTCGTCGGCTTAACCTTTTAAATTGGAAAGCACGGCGACTAATTGCGACGCCACCGCCGTCGTATATTGATAAAACTCAATTCGTTAAACAAAAAAATTAAATGGAAAATAAAACTTGCTAAGAATTTAATTAAGAGAGATGCTGTAAACAGAAACCTGTCACATCGACGCAACTTAATGTCACCTCACGTCTGACATGTTGGTTGACTGTCACGGCGGATGACCGGGCCCAGCAGCTTCGTGTTCTTCCTCTTCCTACCTCCTCCACTCCCCTCCCCCCCTCCCCTCCTTCCTTCCCCCGCCCGTCTACGGAACTTTCTTACGGAGCTTCCTACCACCAGTAAGCAAACATGGAAAAATGTCTGTTTAATCATCGGAAGAAATCGATGAATATCATCTCCGTATTAGCTGATTGATTTTCATAATTACTCTTTATTTTATTTTATTTTATTTTATTTTATTTTATTTTATTGTTTTTTTTTCGTCTTGGCATGACAAATGTCAACTACCGTCATGACTGAATTTTAGGTTTTCGTTTATTGCGACTTTTAATTAGTTTCTTAACTTTTTTCAATTTTATTATTTGATTTTTATTCCAATGAGTTATCAGTTAAAACTAGAGAAAAAAGAATAAATAAGTAACCATTGGTAACCAAGCAAACTTACAAGAAGCCAAACAAACAGCCAAGCACACAAGCAAGCAAAAAAAAGACACGCAAGCAAGCAAGCAAGCAAACAAACAGACAAGCAAGCACAGCACATAAGAATTGCCACAAAATCATCTTATTTTGTGTTTTTTTATCGGCTTAAAAAAGAACGAACGGAAACAGGAAACGGTTGCATCAGCTCGGTCCTGAATAATATTGAACGACATCGAATAATACATAGGAATACCCAACAACACATATATTTTAAAAATATAGTATATTTATATGAATATAAAATATAGGTTATTATTATATAATATTATAAATTAAAAATAATAATAATAGTTTAGTTTAATACAGTAGAAATAATTATTGAAATGAATGATTGTTATGCGAACAAAACTTCTCGTTTGACGGATCACAAGGCAACAACTCTGATCGATCAAAGGTCGTGAACTTTGAACTTGTGCGGTGACTTCAACGACGCCGAGAAATTTTGCTTGCTGCTGCGGTCAGCTGGAGGTCTTGAAACGTCCTCCTCAGCTGATCTTGTTTACTTGCATCATCATCGTCAACATCATGATCATCGTCGTCGTCGTCGTCGTCATCATCATCATCATCATCATCATCATCATCATCATCATCATCATCATCATCATCATCATCATCATCATCATCATCATCATCATCATCATCATCATCATCATCATCATCATCATCATCATCATCATCATCATCATCATCATCATCATCATCATCATCATCATCATCATCATCATCATCATCATCATCATCATCATCATCATCATCATCATCATCATCATCATCATCATCATCATCATCATCATCATCATCATCATCATCACCATAATTATCACCACCACTAAAAAATAAAATGATGTTATTATTTTCTAATAATAATAATATTGTTATTGTTTTTATTAAGGCAATTTATTTATTCGTCAATGATCACTGGAAACCATAATGAGAATTGAAATTATTTGTCTGTAATTAAAGAGAAATGTCGACATCGGAAATGTGTTTGAGGAGAAAACAATGATTGTTTAAAAAGCAAGTTTTGTTCAAGTTAAAAGAATTTTAAATAATTTAAAACAAAAATAGCTGCAAGTTATTATATTTATTTATTTCGCTTTTTTATAGCAAAATCATTAAATTTATTAAAAATAAATTTATTTCTTTGAGTGAATCTTAAGTCGGTCAAGAAAAGAATCCACGTAGACACACACAAGTACACACACACACACACGCCTTCACACGAGCACTTAAAAATGTGGTGAAAATTCAATCATCCGTGACATTCTCCCACGCTCTTCCCACCTCCCTCCCTCCTTCCTACACCCTCCCTCTTCTGTCTCTCTCTCTCTCTCTCTCTCTTCCAGTAGGAAAACCTGAGAAAAAAATGGAAGAAGCTCAAAAGCAGGGTTGCATCAAAGAAATAGAAAATAAAATTGAGAATGATTTTACTCATGTACAAAAACCACACACACCGCATATTTGCACCCACATCCACACACACAGGCACGCCCACACCCACCCACACCCACACACCACATACACTCACACACACACCCACACCCATACACACACACCAACACACCCACACACACACACACACTGATGTAACTACAAAAGCGAGGCTCGACCAGCGGAGTACATTAGTGCCAATTAGACGCTGTCGCAGTCTATTATTCCATGCGCACTGCTCGATGCGCCAGCGAATCTAGCGCTAAAAGCTTCG
>OZ022239.1:3843207-3895707 GCA_963978895.1 Erpobdella octoculata
TGTATGTATGTATGTATGTGTGTGTGTTTGTTTGTTTGTTTGTTTGTTTGTCTGTGTGTGTATGTGTGTGTGCGTATCTATACATAGGCATAAGAAATGGGTGAGGGACAATGCAAAAGGTAGTCTCGACCATGGACGTCTATATAATATTATATAGACGTCCATGTCTCGACGCTAATAAAAGAAGTTTTTTCCTAACAGGAAGTACATTAGGCTACTTCAAAATCTGAAACTTGCAAACAACAACCGCGTTAAAGATTGATGATTGAATCGCTTCTTTGGAGATTTAAATATAATAATATAAAAAAAATATAAAAATATAGCTTTTTCTCTGTCGGTGCTGAGTTTTGATGACTGATTCGATGTTTGATTTGACATGCATAAGAATGGAGCGTGAAGAATGGACAATTGGTTGAGTGTATCGATCCGTTCACAGTCCCGTCCGTTGTTTGCTTTTTCATAAATGCATCCATCTATCCGTCCGTCCGTCCGTCCATCCGTCCGTCCATCCATCCATCCATCCATCCATCCATCCATCCATCCATCCATCCATCCATCCATCCATCCATCCATCCATCCATCCATCCATCCATCCATCCATCCATCCATCCATCCATCCATCCATCCATCCATCCATCCATCCATCCATCCATCCATCCATCCATCCATCCATCCATCCATCCATCCATCCATCCATCCATCCATCCATCCATCCATCCATCCATCCATCCATCCATCCATCCATCCATCCATCCATCCATCCATCCATCCATCCATCCATCCATCCATCCATCCATCCATCCATCCATCCATCCATCCATCCATCCATCCATCCATCCATCCATTCACAACATCCTGCTGCTTGGATCCTCCTCAAGAAGTACTTGAGAAGACTCATCAGGTGTCTTGTCTTCCAACAATCGATACAAATCTCTTTCTTGACAGAAAAAAAGTTTACTGTAATTAAATAAGAAATCTTTTACGAGTTGCTGTTGGAGAAGCTATGAAGACAAGAAGGGGGTCGATATTTGATATTACACGAAAGTGAAGAGGCTTGCTGGTTCATTTATCGAATGAACACAAATCAATAATTAACTAAACAAACAAACATATATAAATAATATATATATATATATATATATATATATATATATATATATATTATATATATTATATATATATAGTATATATATATATATACTTATAGATATATATTATATATAAGCATATTTAATTTTGAAATATTTTTATTACCTAATAAAAAAATAATAAAACACAATAAAAGTTTTATCGAAATATTAAATAAAGCCTCTTTGAGAATCATTTCGTCTAAATTTTCATTAAGATAGTTATATGGTTGTTTTTTGTTCTGTTCATCATCAACTTTAGTTAATAGTTTCCTACTTGGTCACTCACTTACTTCAATCTTATCATCCAAGCTGCTCAAATCCTTCACTGAAGCTCTGAACGGCGTGGCAGTGTTGTTTCAGTTAAGCGTAACTTTAACTGAATTTGGTCTAATAACTGAAAAAAGAGATTTAAGTTAAGTACTAACTGAAACTTTAACTGAAAAATAATGTTAACTTTAATTGTAATACTAATAGTAAAAAAAAAGTAGTAACTGTAATACAAACTGAAAAAAAATGTTTTCGGAAAATCCAATGATGAAATGCGCCAAAAATTTTATTTCTTTGTTTATATTTGGTAACCGGACCCACTCGTGTCTTTTATCCTTATTATGATTTTTTTTCCATCGCTTTATTTGCATTTAACTACGTATAAACAATGTTAACAAGTGAATCAAAAAACAAAGTTTTTAAAAACACACTTTTATATAATCGATTGTGTATGCCACATTCTGTTACATAAATAACGAGTATATTAGCATAGACAATAAATAGTTCGACGAAATTATCACAAATAATCATTTAATTAAATTTTGTCCAATCGATCCGAAAATTTGATTGCATTTTTAATCAGTTTGGAGATATGTTTAAATTTTTAAGTCCCTAGCTCATCAGGAAGTTAGTTAAAATCGATTGCAAAATTTGACTACAGGTCACCAGGTCAAGTTAAGTAAAAATGTGTAAAAATAAGTTCTGGCCGAAAACAAGAAAATGGAGTTTGGCGTTATTTCAGTTACGAACCCTTTACTGATAAAAGCCGGTGCAACGTGGTTTGTAGTGTGGTAGAAAAAGATTCGGAACCTCACGTGGTCGAAATCATCAAAGTCATAGACATAAGGAAGTGGCAAGAGAACGAGGTTTTGGAGACAAATCGCAAAAAGCTAAAGGCCAAGCGCAAACTAGTCGAAAACGATACAGGAAACACGGTTAACCAGAATAGCGCAGACTACTTGGCCTGCTTTTATTAGCAATAGAAAAGAATGGAATTCAGATGCACAAGAAGTGAGACTAAAACAGCATTTGCTTAGTAATATGTTTATTAGTACTGGGTTATAATAATAACTGTTATACTAACTGTAATAGTAACTGAAAATAATATTAACTCTAATATTAACTGGAAAAAATGCATAAAATTAACTTTAACTGTAATACTAACTAAAAAATATTAAATTGGCTAACTTTAACTGATACTCTAACTGAAAAACCCTAACTGAAACAACACTGCTGCGTGGGGGTAAAAAAAGAGAGAATTGAGACAAGGTTGGAATCGAATCGGGCCATCAGCATCAAGGTCTTAATTCTTGGGGTAAAGTCAACCTTTTTCACTCACTCACGTGGCTCGTCTGTTTATTATGTGCTGAACAAATCACCTGAAGGTTGATTGCCCCTCATAACTATCCACATATTTTTCAAATCCAATTGTTTGGTTAGTTTGACCAAACGAAATTTAATACCGATTTAATCATTAATCATCATTTTACTCAGTGTAGTGAACAGATTTTTAGTTAAAAATCAAAATCAAAATAATCTCGAAATCCCACAATTAGATTTTCTAAAAGAAAGATTGGGAAAAACGTTTCTCTAGTGAAACGAGAGACGTGGCTCAACAAATGTTTGCGCTCAAAAAAAAAATAGTCTCCAATGGAAGAATGGCCACCGACGGCGCCTGCTTCGTTGTAAAGCGGTCGTTAATCAAAGAGTAAGCAGGAAGATAGTCCGTGGATAGTCATATAGTGGAGATGTCATATAGTGGATAGTCATATAGTGGAGATGTCATGGATCAGGAAGGATCACTACCGCCACTGCCAGTACATCGGTATAATAGTAGTAAACATAGTCGTCGTTATCGTCACCAACATCACGTATTCGTCATCATCATCATCATCGTCATCGTCGTCGTCGTCGTCGTCGTCGTCGTCGTCGTCGTCGTCGTCGTCGTCGTCGTCGTCGTCGTCGTCGTCGTCGTCGTCGTCGTCGTCGTCGTCGTCGTCGTCGTCGTCGTCGTCGACATCGTCATCGTCATCGTCATCGTCATCGTCATCGTCATCGTCATCGTCATCGTCATCGTCATCGTCATCGTCATCGTCATCGTCATCATCATCATCATCATCATCATCATCATCATCATCATCATCAGTTTCCACTTTCACGTATGAACACTCGCTTTCAAGAACAAAACGAAACAGGATCTTTGATATCCACCTACAACATTTTTATCTAAGTCATTCGATCGTTCTTCGAAAGGTGAAAAAAAAAAGAAAAAAAGAAAGAAGAAAGAAGAAGAGGAAGAAAAAGGAGATGATGACGATGACGATGACGATGACGATGACGATGACGATGACGATGACGATGACGATGACGATGACGATGACGATGACGATGACGATGATGATGATGATGATGATGATGATGATGATGATGATGATGGTAGAGATGATGACGACGACGACGATATCTCAAGTCATATTTTTATCTTTCCACTACCGGCTTGTGGCAGGGTCCTGATTCTCCCTTGCTCGAGGTTGATCAATTTGACTTTAAAAAAAAAAAAACAGAAATAGTTTAACAAATGTTTTTATAAATTCAATTGAATTGCTCATCTTCTTTTATGTTTCTCTTCTTCTTCTCCTTCCTTTTTTCATTCCATGACAATTCATTCTTTTTTTTTGTTTTGTGTGGAACAAACAATCGAAGGTTTAAGAAGCAAGCGAACCTAGATTGCATCGACACGTCCATCCAGTCCCCTCCACAGCACACACTACCCCCCCCCCCTCGTCAAAGCAAGGCCTGAATGTTGCGTGATTCAGTCGCTAGCGTCTGTTAGTTACGTCACAACTCCAAAGTTCTTTCTTTTTTCTTTCTTTCTTCTCCTTCTTGAGGTATTTATTTATTGACTCGGCATCCGAGGTACCAACATATCGGTCTTCGGGACATACATCTATCCATTGTACCCTAGGGGGGAGACATCCTCCATTGTACCGTAGCAAATCCACGCATGGGTGGTTGCCATTGTACGCCGAGTGATTTACGAACGGGTGGCTTGTAGAAACAATTTTTCAAAAAACAATAATTTGTAAAAAATAAATAAATAAATAATTTTATTTTAATTAACTTAAATCACACAGTGACGTTAAATCGACAGATTAATTAATTGTGTGATGTTTTCTGACAATGTAGTGGGGGGGGGGGGGTAGTGACAGGGACGGAGAAGGGATGGGGATGGCTGGGGGGGTTGTCGTGTCCGCTCAGATCGCTATCATCAAATAACTGTTGCGACCATCAAACGGATTCTGCATTCCCGCTTGTGACAGAAGTTTTTTGAACTTTTCACCTGCCATTATTTCTGATCGCTATCAGGTACAGACGCCTTAATCTTTATATTTGTATTTATAATTTCATTTTATATTTGCTAAACACAATTGGACCGGTTAGAATTATCCATTTTAGTCTCGATAAAAAGTTGTTGTTGTTTTATAGATATAAAATGAAAAAGAATAAATTTGAAGACAAACTTTTACAGAAACAAAATTATAATTTTAGTTATCATAATTGTCATCAAATATACGCTTGTGCTGAAAGCTTCAGGTCTCTAGCTAGTCGCTAAACTGGCTAAAAGTTGAATACAAGTCTCCGTTCTAAGCAGACAACAGATAACAGAGAAGTAATGCTAATTATAAGCTGCTAAAAACACGTTTCTTGTGCTAAGCAATGCCTTCTTTGAATGCATGCTTAGAGTGGAACGTGCAACAGAAATGCTTACTAAGTATAATTATAATAATAATTAATATTATATATATATATATATATATATATATATATACATATATATATATATATATATATATATATATATATATATATAGAGAGAGAGAGAGAGAGAGAGAGAGAGAGAGAGAGAGAGATGATGCCAATAATCAAGTTTCTTCTCTGCATTGTTGCTTTGCAGGGACAAACGCATTAACAATCACGGTTGATCTTTTTGTGTCGGCGCTACAACATTTGTTTCATGCGTCGTCGGTCGAAACAAACGGCGTCTGATGCGCCGCTCGACAATGCTAAATCATACGTCAAGGTCACTGAGGAGAGACAATGCTTTCAGTTATCGATCAGCGTGTAAATCATTCCGTCAAATACGTCCTAGGATTGTTGTTGGATCGTTATTAAGTTCTCATGGAATGGTTTCTTTCTTTTTCTCTCTCTCTCTCTCTCTCCAGTTCCAGCATGTGTGGTGACGCACACGACGAAAGTGGACGATTTGATGCGAGGATGTCGTCGTAGAACGTGAAAGTTGTCCACGTCTCTTGTACACGGTGCTTGTTCTGAAGCAGCAACGGCAGACTCAATGCCGGTGCTGCATAATTGCATTGACCCTCTTCTCTCTCACATGCAAGAGGAAGGCAGGATTGAATTTTCCAATCTAATTATCCGTGTTGCTCAACACTTCACTGAAGTTGTGAACTGCCGCGGACTGCGTTTGTTATGCGTGGGGGTGGGAAAGGAGAAGAGAGACGGGACTGGAATCGAGTAGGGTCATCATCGGGGTCTGAATCCTAGTGAAGTTTTGTGGGGGTCGAGTAAAGTAAAAAATTGGGCTCCACTGAAAAATAAATAAATCTTGAATGGCTGGTTCCAAGACGGTACTAGAATGATTACATTTTCAGTTGCAAAACAATGAATTATAAATAGATATTTTTTTATAAAATTAATAGATCTATGATCTATCCCCATACCATCAATATAAAAGGTGATGAGCCACATATTTAACCCATTACAGTACCTGAATATAACCATATGACATACATAACTATTGGTATGGTCTACCTCGGTTAGTGATTTACAGCATTATTTGCTCAAGTTTGTACAACACTAAAATCAAATCGTTCTTCTTGAAATGCCTTGACCTTTAGGATATGTGGTACGATCTCCCTGGATCCCCCCTCTACTTCCGAAAGCGGTCTTTAATGCAGCTATCATACAGTATAATATAAAATGCAGCTATCATACAGTATAATATAAAAGACGCCTACGCAATTATGATTTTCCGTCATAATTGAAACAATACCGACGCCTCTTTCTAATAATCGATTGCAATTTCGCGCAGAACCTCACCGAAATGAAAGGAGCTATAATTAGCACGATACAACATGTAGGTACAAACTGATTTATCGATAAGAACAGCTATGACCAGACTGTATGGAGGCCAGCTAACCCCTAGCCATTGGCATAGCGAAGGTTTTTGGAGTCCGGGGACGAGGTCTAACAAATGTGCCCCTAGAAATTTCCATCTGTAAACAATTCCTCTAAAAATAGCTGATGACCAGGGGGTGGTCGCTGGTATGTTTTCGAAAAATTGTCCAAAACCTTAAACTTTTGGTTTCAAAAATAGCTGATGATCGTGGTAGGACACTTTAAAGAAATCAGTTTTTGGTGCTCCTAAAAGGCTTTTGGCCCCCCCCCCCCCCTTGCATGGCTCCCGGAGACACGTGTCTCCCCTGCCACCTCCTCTTCTTCACCTAACACTTTGCAGTTCTGCAAAAACCCAAGCAATCGTCCAACTTCGTTTTCTAGGGTTAATTACCTTGTCAAAAATCTAAACCAGCTGATTCTAAACTGAGACTATTTCTTGCAGATCTTAATAAACACATGATGATGATTATGATGATGAAAATATACCTGCAATTCAGCGTCACCAAACCAGCAGCCGTAAAAATTTATTTGTAAATACTAATATTAAAAAGTTAGCGAAGCCGGGTCACCAATGATGAAGCTGCTTCGAGCCTAAAAGAGAAAACCAAGCGCCCTCCATAAAGCAACTACACCCGCGTATAAATAAGTACATCGACCACCCCCCCCCCCCCCCGTCACGCCGAATATTTACAGCCACTCAGGTCTCCCACGTCTTCAGACAACTTCCCACATTCCACAAATCCAACAGGAAGCAGTCTCAACTCGGGAAGCTTCCGTGAACGCGTCTCCTGGCGACATTTCTCAACATTTGTGACAACAAAATACTTGTCAATCAATCGTGCGACAATAAGATCATCATCACCTGACAGAACCACACACGTTGCCGCTACAATATAAAAAATTTTAAAGCGGCAAAAATATAAAAAAATTTAAACGCGGCGCTCGCTATGCGATGCCGTTTGCTAAGTGCTAAATGGAAGAGAATAAAACAGCGCGTGAGGGAAATAACTTCCGACGGAGAATTGAACTCACATCACATCACATATTAACATCACCTGGAACTGGAATCATAACTCCCTGAAAACCTCGTATCGAAAACACGATCAAAGCCCGGGCAGCGCAACGACCGGCGTTCGGCCGACCGCAACGCACCGGCGGAGGAGGCCGCCGCAACGAGGAAGCGAGCGCCGCACGTGAATACAAATGAAACTATGTTTGCCGAGCGCGGCCGGTCAAACATTCATTTCCTGAATATCGAACCGATGATTCGACAATAATTCATTCCGCACACCTGATGGGAATACCAATGGCGGGCGCGCCACAGGAAGCACAACTCAACTCGACGACCGATGACGACGAAGACCAAACGAGTCAGAAATTATTATTATTGCGAACTTCATCAACTGGGGACCGCAGTGAGTTCATGTCAATCGATCCGGGTGCGGTGCAAAATTAGTCGTTTGACCTTTGATCACGTGACTCGAACGATCTGCTCGTCGTCGTGCAACTGTCAACAAATGTGAATGAACGAATTTAAGGAACGAAAATGTGAAAATTTTACAGAGAATAATTTCAAAATTGCATGATTAAGGATCAAAATTTGAATAAGAAAGAGACTGCAGCAGGTGGAGATTTTGAAACATCTTTGAAGGAATCAATTATTGGTTGAAGACGAAGCAGTCGAAGACGAAGGAGGAGGAGAAGCATTTCTGTCCCACCTCCATATTGTGGCATCGTCGCAAACTGCTATCAAGACGTTTCCATCCTTACTGAGAGCAATTTGTCTGATGGGCATCGTACACTTCGGATGCGTCATGACTGCATGCCTGCGTAAAGATGACATAAATAATTATATAACATTAATATAATTATATAACATTAATATAATTATATAACATTAATATAATTATATAACATTAATATAATTGTATAACATTAATATAATTGTATAACATTAATATAAGTATATAACACTAATATAATTTTGTAATATTAATACAATTATATAACTTTAATATAATTCAATAACATTAATACAATTATATCACTTTAATATAATTCTATAACATTAATACAATTATATAACTTTAACCTAGGTATCGAAACATTAATTTAATTATGAAACATAATTTCAATTATACAACATTTATTTAACTATGAAACATTATAACAATTATTTAACACTTATATTACTATATAAAATTAATATAACATAATTACATAAAATTAATATAATTAAATAAAACTAATATAATTAAATAAAATTAATATAATTACCGTAATTTAGCGCATATAAGCCGCGGCTTATACAATTTTCTACATAGGTAAAAACCAACATGCTGCTTATAGATGGAAGCGGCCTATTCAGGAACTTTTTTACACGTAATGCTGACACTTAGGTTCATTTTCTTCAAGTTTACATAGAATACAACTTAAAAACAGACCATAGAATAAATATAAAATAATGTGATATTTACCAAAATTTTCAAGTGTTCAATGCATACAGTTACAATGTATACAACTAAACAGGTTGTCACAATGGATGACAGGGGCTTATATTCGTACGCAGCTTATAGAAAAACTTTTTTACACAAAAGGCGAAATCCAAGGCTTATACACGCGTGCGGCCTATATGCGCTAAAATACGGTACATAAAACTAATATAATAAAATTAATATATAATTATAAAACACATATTTCAAGTCATCTCATAAAAGTAACGAACCTGCATTCTGTTGGACTTTCAACGTCTAAATCCCAGACGTAAATTTTACCGTTTTGGTTGCCAACAGCCATCAGCTATAAAAAAAAACACAACCAAATTAAATCTTAATACTAACACATGTAAAGATGTTCATGGAAAAAGAACAGGTGCCGATGTCAGACAGATATTTGCTTTTGTGCCTTTCTGCATAATGGGGTGAAAACTATGGGGTGAGACACGAACCAACAGCACCCCCAGGGCTATTCAACAGTAATCTCGGCCAATGGTTGTCATATTATCATCGTGTTCCCATCGGATTTTTCAGTCGATGGTATTTCATTTAGTGACCTGATACCATTTTATAGATTTCAAAATGCTTCTTTTTACACACTTTTATTTTTACACCTGTTTGTCGTCAAAATTTTTGAATTGATTTTTCACCAACTTTTATATATATATGTTTGTATATATATGTATGTATATTGATTTTTCACCAACTTTTAGACAAGTTAGAAAACTTTGAAACTTTCAGCATAGACTTTTTCAGCCACCCACCAAAACAATATTCATGGTTTTCGAAGCAATTTAATCATTATTTCAAATAATTTCAATATTTTGTAATGCATAAAATTATTCACTAGATGGTGCTAGCATCATTTAAATGAACTTTTAGGTAATCATGACTATGACAAAAACTTATCAAAATGTTGACTGAAGTATTACTATAAACAATGCTAATACTATTATTGCATTTAGAAATCAATTTGCATAATTTAAACAATTTAAAAGTGTGTTTTTAAAAACTTGTTTTTTACAAACTTTTCTTTAGGTTACAATCTCTGTTTGTGTGTGTGTGTATGTGGCTTTCTCTGTAAGCAAATCTTGAAAGTAAAATTTAACCAGCTTTTTGACTAGCTAGGAAGCTGAAACTGTCAGCATAGCTTTATATTGGATGACAATATATGATTCAATTAAAAAAAACCTATTGAACATCTTTTGTATTTCTTAATCGAGTGTATTTGAAATTAAAGTTTGTGTTAAAAAACTCGTTTTTTCTTTTACTTGTTTAACTTTCACTTGCTATCCCTTAGTATACTTCTTAAAATTAAAAAGTCTAAATACACTCTGGCACCAACTCATTAAATACGATGTAACAACACTTTTTATGATATGCTGCTTTTTAAAGTTACTAAGTTGTTAAGATGCCAGGCTTTCAACACAACGGTATTACATTAAATTTTCACACTGAGCAGTCAAAGGTTCGACTCAGTCTTTCACTGTTTATCTTGGTCAACTAAACGAGTATCAGCTTTGGGGAAGAGAACAATAAGGTTCAACACAATGCTATTCTGTTCTTGCAGATGGTAGTCTAGATAACAGATGCATGAATTTTTTGTGGTGCCTCTGAAATGCCAGGGGCGCTTCAAAAACCTTTATGTACAATTGCGCATGATACTAGAAATCACTAACCGACCCCATGTCAGATATAAAAAATTAAAAATAACAGTTTGAAAAACACCAAAACTGGGGACGACGGTTAGCGACAAACAAAACCACTAACTTATTTAGCATTAAAATCAAAGCAAAAAACTGGTTTTTGATAACAAAGAAATATTAAATCAGTTAATTCTCCTTAAAAAAAAATATGTTTACCCTCGCGTAGTAGTCGAGCGAAAATCTCATAAACCAGATTTCGCATGCAGAGAAGTCGTACTTATGAAGAATGGTGGTGACGTATCCGTCCGATGTCTTTATGAAGTTTCCCTCCGGATTGGTCGTTTTGCGGGGCGTCCACATGACGATCTTGTTGTCACACGACTTTTCGGACAAAACAACGACAAACAAATAAATAAAGAAACCAATGTTTACAACTTAAAATTATTACACGACATTTCAGACAAAATAACAACAAATAAACAAATAAATAAATAAACCAATGTTTACAACTTAAAATTATTACACAACTTTTCAGACAAAACAACAACAAATAAATAAATAAATAAACCAATGTTTACAACTTAAAATCATCTGCCCAGCAGGCAATCACCTTCGATAGAACGAGGCGACCGAACCACCTGACGCAGTCGACATAATTACTGTGGATGTCCCTAGTCGTGAAGTCCGGAAAGTGCTGGCCGTACGTTTTGAACTGCCTGCACGAGTAAACAGATGCACATACATTATCAGAGTAAATACATGCGCATATATTATTGGAGTAAACACATGCGCATAAATTATTAGATAGCACTGAAAAAATGAAAAATTACCAAACAAACTATAAACAATTCTTTTTTCTTACAAACATTTAGCACACGCCTTTTCCAAGACAAGTCTTGCTCAAAGGCGAGAAA
Organism: Erpobdella octoculata; assembly: GCA_963978895.1. Classification (NCBI taxonomy): domain Eukaryota; kingdom Metazoa; phylum Annelida; class Clitellata; order Hirudinida; family Erpobdellidae; genus Erpobdella; species Erpobdella octoculata. The sequence goes on from OZ022239.1 coordinate 3,854,856, forward strand.
GGGTCCTTGCAAAAGCAGCCATTTATGGGTGCATACCCCTTTAGCAATGCGAGTTTAACTCCTTGCTTAAGAGAGTTACGCTGGTGACGCCGGCGAGGCTCAAACTACCGACCTGACGATCGACAGGTGAAAGCTCTACCATTCTGCCGGAGCAGGCCAACTAGTCGCTGCCAACTAGTCGCCGCCCAACTAGTCACCGCCCAACTTGTCGCTAGCCCAACTAGTCGCCGCCCAACTAGTCGCCGGGCCAACTAGTCTCCGCCCAACTAGTCGCCGGGCCAACTAGTCGCCGCCCAACTAGTCGCCGCCCAACTAGTCGTTGAGCCAACTAGTCGCTGTCCAACTAGTCGCTGTCCAACTAGTCGCCGCTAACCTAGTCGCCAACACAGCTATTCACCACTTGCCGACAAACGCCGCGTTTGAATATTTAATGTTAAGACTAAGAAGTAAAAAATCTCTTTCTTTTTTAGAATGGAATTAGAAATAGGAATGGAAATCACCTGATAAAAATAAAATAAGAATTAGAAGTAGAAATTATTTTTCAATCCAAAATAGAATTAGAATTAGAATTAAAAATTCTTTATTTGAAAAAAATAGAATTAGAATGAGAAGTAAGAATTATTTCTTAAAATAAAATGAAATTAGAATGAGAAGAAGAATTATTTTAAATTTAAAATGAAATTAGAATAAGAAATACTCATTTCTTCTTTAATATGGTCATATGCTAGGCAGACAGTTGATGGTTTTTCTTGACAACTAGCAGTTTATAAAATGAGGTCAGCCAACTATAACAAATCAAGTCTCCACTTATCTACTACTCCTTTCGTAATGGTCATATACTCGACAACTAAATAACTTGACAACCAGCGGTTTATAAAATAAGACCAGCCAACCGTAGCGTCTTTATTCTATACTGATATACTACTCCTTTCTTAATGGTCATATGCTTGGCTGGCAGTTGGTGATTAAGTCTTGCCAACTACAGCAGTTTATAAAATGAGATATATAATGGTCATGAGCTTGGCCGACAGTTTGTGATTACGAGATGCCAACTAGTAATTTTATATTGAATATTATTAGTAGTTTGCAGCACTGATCTTTATATATTCAGAAAATTTAATCCCCATATTAAAATACAAATTATTTATTTTGAAATAACAAAGACCGGCAACATCTTTCCCTTTATTACAAACTTTTATTTAGGTTACAATCTCTGTTTGTGTGTGTATGAGTGTTTGTGGCTTTCTCTGTCAATTAAAATTTAACCAGCTTTTTGACTAGCTAGGAAGCTGACACTTTCAGCATAGCTTTATATTGGAAGACAATACATGATTCAATTAAAAAAAAACTTAATTTGAACATTTTTCGTATTTTTAAATCGAGTGTATTTGAAATAAAAGGGGTGGAGCTTAAGTATTAGTTTATACTTAAGCTCCACCCTAAATTGTTGACCAACAGGCCTCAGTTATTTGATTGACATATAGTCAGCAAATTAGACAGCGTTGTTGGTTTCTTATCGTTAAATAAATACATTAATGTAAGATAATTGTCTCTATGACCTACATACCCCGTCATCCTTTTTCTAAAGCCTTCAATTTTGCTGGCCGTTTAGTTTCTCGCACCTCTTACTTTTCTCATATCTCCCCATCTCATGTTCTTCTCCATTGACTTCATCTTAAATATAGGGTGATTTTTTAAATTTGCTTACTAATGTTCATTTGTTCAGCTTAATTAGCGGGATAACGGTGTTGTCCGGGGTTTTAGACGCTTTTCTATCGTTTTTCTCTCGCTTCCGGAAACGGGAAAGCGACCGGAAACATGAGAGCAAGCGGGAACGGGAAAGCGACCGGGAGCGGGAGAGAAAACGGGTAATTAAACGGGAGCTAGAGAAAAACGATAAAAAAACCGCGAGAAACGCCGGGTAACCCCGCTATATATATATATATATATATATATATATATATATATATATATATATATATATATATATATATATATATATATATATTTACAGTATTTCGGCACTAAATGTTCATTTAAACATGCTCTGTTGAAATATACACGCCATTTAGAAGACACTGTTTTGTCAATTGAACGCTTAAAATATTTTAAGTGAGAGAAAACACTTTTACTAAATCTAAAATCAAACGTTTTATTAGCAACCAACTTGCAAGTTTCAGCCATTGCGGCCATCGTCACGGTTGTTTTGATTGTATTCAGAGGGAATATCTGGTCCGTTGAGCTTGTCTCATTTAACTGATAACATTAATATTACAATTAGACGGAGGAGATGACATTGTTTTGATATGATACATAAGCTTCTTTGTCTGTTTCACATTTCTTAAAACTTTTGATGAATTTTATAAATTTAAATTATTATCTCTCGATATAAATTAATATAATTTTTAAAGTATTTTTATTTTGATTTTATTATTATTATTTTATTATTATTATTATTTTATTAATTATTTTCTGCTTAATTTAACGTTCATCGTCCCGATTTTAATTATTATTATGTACTGTATGTATTAACTTTTAGTTACATTAAGACACAACTGAAATGTAAATGTAAATGTAAAATGTAAACTTATATATATATATATATATATATATATATATATATATAAATAGTTAAATATTTGGCGGCGACTAGTTGGACAGCGACTAGTTGGACAGCGACTAGTTGGCTCGACGACTAGTTGGGCGGCGACTAGTTGGGCGGCGACTAGTTGGCCCGGCGACTAGTTGGGCGGCGACTAGTAGGCCCGGCGACTAGTTGGCCCGACGACTAGTTGGCAGCGACTAGTTGGGCGGCGACTAGTTGGGCGGCGACTAGTTGACCTGTACCCCCATTCTGCTACCAGCGTCTTTTCATACAAATTATATTAACCTTATTCCAAGGGGTACACTATAAAACCCAATATTAGCTCTGAAACATCTTAGCTCTTCACCACAAAAAAAGAGGTAACAGGAAAATAAATTGCGATGTTGATAAACAAACCCTCCAGAAGAATTCTTTTTGTGTTTATACGATTCTTGTATGGCATTTTTCACCCCGGGATTGTCCAGTTTCCATATCTTGAATGAGTGGTCCATGCCACAAGAAATCAATAGTTTGCCTTCTATATCTATGTCCTGGGGAAAGATATCAAGGAAATTCCAATTGAAAATATCATCATTATGTTTTAATAACAAGATTAATCATTAGCACAAAAAGATATTTATGAAAATATCATTAAAAAAACGTAAATTCAAAAAAATAAAAACTAACAGCACTGAGCAGTTCATCCCTATGACCCTCGACCCCGCCAAATATGGCAATGCAAACATCTGTTTTTATGTTCCACAGCCTCAGCGAATGATCTATAATTTCAAGCATTCATAATTAACAAATAAATTGATCGCGATGCAGCCGGAGAGAATTCCGCACGAACCTTTGCTGGCGGACAGCAGCAAGTTGCTGTCTTTGGAGGAAAACCTCAGCTCGTTGATGGACTGACCGTGCCCGATGTAGTTCTGGAAATAATTAACAAGTACACTTTTATCATCGCACTCTTAAGAAACACCGTCGAATTACTTTAAATAACTTTTTCGCATTTTAAAAAGTTATTTTCCAAATAAAAACTGCCAACAAAAGTTACGCATGGGCATGAGATATCATAAAATTTAAAGTAATCAGTACAAACAATTTGATTATAAAAGTTTCCAATTTTACTATTTTCAAAAATGTTGAGCAACAATTGACAGTAACAAATATTTGAAAGTATTTCAATTTCCCATAATATTTCAAGAACTGAAAAATTCTAATTAAGATCTCCGCCTTGGACTAATAGAACACAACCATAATGCACCGTCTTGAAACAGGCTTACGGAGCCCAGCCGAGCCGGAGCCGTGGAGCCGCTAATTTTTATGGACGCCGGACCAAGAGCCGAAAATATCTGGCGGCTCCGGCTCCCAAAATTTTTTTATATGAGCAGAATTTTTTCAAGATGAAAAGCTTTGAAATTCTAAAATTATTTGATTGTTTATCTCCCTCAAATTTGAAATGTTTTAATATTTTACAAACGTCACAATAGCAACAGCCTTCAATCAAATGATAGCGCGCGCACATCACCACAAGAAATCTTTAATGAATTGTTTTCGTTTCGTTTTAGTTTGTTTACCTGCCAAACTCTGTTTTTGGTTACATTGTATTTTTGGACTTTTTTTTATTTTATTCAAAATTTTTAAAACTGCATTAAAAATTAATACAATTATGTTCCAAATACACACTCGAGATGCGCTTCAAGATTTGCTTTCGTTTGATGAGTGTTTATATTCTTATAAAATAATTAAAATTTTTTAAATTGCATATTATTTTAACTTTATAGTAAAAATATTTTAACTCTGTGAATAATTTTATCAAGCATTTAAAATTAAATTTTTGCTGCGCCAAAAAACAAAACGTACCCTTTCGTATACATTTAAAATTGACTAAAAACAAAATGGTAGGTTTTAATATTTAACAATTGTCATATAAGTAGAGTAGATAAACTAATAAAGTGCAAGTATAAACAGTTAAAAATGTTTCAGTGAAAAGTTTGCGCAATTTTGTCTCGTGTGACACCCCCTTTATAGGGAGCCGGAGCCGGGAGCCGAGCCGGAGCGGTCAAATTTTCGGGAGCCGGAGCCGAGCCGTGGAAAAAAATGGCGGCTCCGCAAGCCTGGTCTTGAATTGATAGAATATGACCATAATGCACAGTCTTGAATTAATAGAATATGACCATAATGCACGGTCTTGAATTGATAGAATATGACCATAATACACCATCTTAAATTGGTAGAATATAAACCTTATGGAATGATAGAAAGACCATAATGCATCTTCTCACAAAAAACAGCTGAAGGTGCAGTTCAGGAGAACTTCGCTCTAAAAACCACGATTGACCACCCATGATTAGGTGCTCAACAGAAATAAATCTAACCCGTGCTTCTTAAAAATGGAAGAAATATATTGGCAATGATGATGATGATGACAAGTAAATAAGATTTTCAGAAATAAAAATAACAAGAAACAGCAAGACAACCCTGCATGGATCGTGCGTGCACGGGCTGATAATCCTGATGATCCCTCGTTTCCCTGCAGCGGCCAGTAGCGGCTGACCGGACGGGTCGTCCACGCTCCAGGCGCAGGTGAAAAAACACTCCTCCGCATCCGCATCGAGGTACGCAGTCTGGAGTTTTATTTCTCCGTTCGATCGGTCACATTTGTAGAAAGTCACCTGTGGAAACAAAAAAAACGTGTGTTTTGGTTTTAGACGTAATTAAATTTAGTTTTTTTTTTTTTATAACAGTTAATAGTCTTTTACACCAAGTGTTTCAAGACTGAAATGGCTATATGTTGGAAATACATAAGTATTTCCTGTAATAGATCATATTTGATCTTTTTAACTGTCCCTCCTCCTTTATCCAGGCTTGGGAATGGCTTGCAAAAGCAAGGCTGATATATAAATTCAGTATTCTGATGATTTTCTATATAATTTTCACAATTATGAATTTCAAACGGCCTCGCCCTCTTTAAGATTAAAACATCCGATCATTTCAATCAACACGTTGTCAAGCATAAAACCTGGTTTGCTCCGACGGTGGCAAACGTCGGTTCGTGATCTCGATGGAAGAACTCGCAGAACTGGACGCCAAATATGGATTTCCCGTGGCTCTCCTGCAATATAATAAGTTAATTAATTTAATTATCAACCAGGCAAATTGGTGACTAACGTGATTCTAATAAAAAAAACTTGTATAATCGAGTAGTTAAAAAATATCTATTACTAGCGGGGTTACCCGGCGTTGCCCGGGGTTTTTAGAGGTTTTTCTAATGTTTGTCTCTCTCGCTCCCGTTCCCTTCTCCACTTTCCCGTTTTCGTAGCGTTCCCGGTCGCATTTCCGCTCTCGGTCGTTTTCCAGCTCCCGGTCGCTTTCCCGCTCAGAAGTTCTGTTATCGATTTTCTCTCTTGCTCGCGTTTCCTTCCAAGCTTGCTCTCCCGATTCCAGTCGCTTTCCGCGTTCCCGGTCGCTTTCCGCGTTCCCGGTCGCTTTCCGCGTTCCCGGTCGCTTTCCCGTTCCCGGTCGCTTTCCCGTTCCCGGTCGCTTTCCCGTTCTCGGTCGCTTTCCCGTTCCCGGTCGCTTTCCCGTTCCCGGTCGCTTTCCCGTTTCCGGTCGCTTTCCCGTTCCCGCTCACTCTCCCGTTCCCGGTCATGCTTGCTCTCCCATTCCCGGTCACGGTAGCTCTCCCGTTCCCGTTTCCGTTCCCGCTCATTTTCTCTTTTACATTCTTTCATAACTTCTGTTAGCCTATAAAACGCAAAATAGATTTGCTAAGACTATATATATATATATATGAATGTTTGTGGGTTAGTTTGTCTATTATAGAAACGGGAAAGCACCCGGAACGGACAGCGAGCGGGAACAGAAAAGCAAGCGTGAGCGGGAATGGGAGAGCAAACGTGAGCGGGAACGGGGCAGCGACCGGGAGCGGGAAAGCGACCGGGAGCGGGAAAGCGACCGGGAGCGGGAAAGCGACCGGGAGCGGGAAAGCGACCGGGAGCGGGAAAGCGACCGGCAGTGGGAAAACGACCGAAAACGGAAAAGCTAACAGGAGTGGGAAAGCAGGTGGGAAAGGAAACGGGAGAGAAAGAGACAAACATTAGAAAAACCTCAAAAAACCTGGGCAACGCCGGGTATCTCCGCTAGTACATACATAAACACACACACAGACACACATACATGCACATACACATACATACATACACACATACATACGCACATACATATATATATATAGTTCCCGCTCGCTCACCCGCTCCGCTCCGCTCATTTTGTGACGGATTTCAAAAATTTTTTTTTTAGTTTTGATTTTCATTGACTCTCAAGGTTGTGTGAAAATTTCATTACGATCGGATGAATGGTGTAGCAATGCATAAAGGACATTAACATAAATACAAACATTCATTTTTATATATATAGATAAACACTTCATTAAAAAATAACTTTACATACTTGTAGGTAATATGACATTATGTGTAAGAAAAAACTATTTTCATATTTGAAAAATTAAATAATACTGTAATATTATTGTATTAAAGTTTGAAAAGAAAATTTTTTTATCAACTACACACCTTGACATACGTTGTAAAGCTAAAATTCAACTTCGATTTTTGCAAAGATTTTGAATTCCTCGCACTGCCGGCTTCCTGCCTGGAGTTTCCTTCGCTGCATCTCGATGACTCGTCATCTCCGCAGTGGCTTTGAGTCTCGCTGTCCGTGTTGATGACGGAGACACTCTGCATTGGCGAGCACAGAAAATAAAAAACATTTGCTGGTGATAAAAATAAATAAAAATGTATTAAATATCCCAACAATAATTTACGAAAGTTCATCTCTTGAAATATTGTTGGAATAGTTGAATTTATATTCAAAATGTTAGCACAAGCAAAGATTTAATTCACTTAGAAGAAAAAATAAACTAATAAATTAAAAGCAATTAGAAATTGAGTATAATTTTTTATAATAACGAAATATTAGCACAACTTTATAATATAAATAGTATTTTGTAGTAGCTAGTATGTATGTGGTGATATATAAGGGCAAGGCTGTCTGTAAGGCAGTTTATGGGCTTTATTAGAGTATAATTTATTCAAAATGAGCTAATAAAGCTGTAAATGCATCACACATATCATGGGCAGACTACTGTCTGCAGAAACCTTCTACACGGCAAGTCTATTTTCACTATTGTCAACTATTGTGTATTGGCATATTAGAATTTGACATAATTTCTTATTCGCACGTCACTTACAGCGGCGGATTCCGATTCGTGTGGTGAACCAGATAACGATAACACGCGGTCCTGTGAAGACCTGCTGTGTGCGGCATTCTCTCTAGTATGCCTGTAAGACTTATTTCGGCGACCCTTGGGCATGCTAAGGTAGGTCTAAAAACAAGTAAAAACGAATTGACCAAGTGCGATAAGAAAATTCGCGCTCAAAACAACAAAAGACAAGAACGGTACACTGATAACCAAAACAAGCTGCATTAATTTTTAAAAGTTATAAAAATAAAAATAGCAATTTACTACAATCCCTGAATAAAATTCAATTACATTTTTTAAACTAAGTAACTTATCACATTAAAAACACAACCAACAAGATCTGATTTTTCGACATCTCCCTCCGATTAACCAACCGCAACTCCCTAGCTTGCGATTCCCTTCCAGTTTATGGTAACGATAGATATATATCTATGACGGTAACTCTTTCCCAAGGACGTCTTGCTGATTCATTCAATTTTACGCAACTCTCTCTAATTTAAAACAACTGTTTTTGCATTTCCCTTCAATTTACTGAAACTCTCTCCCATTGACATCTTGATAGTATATCAAGTTATCCTGACTCCTATCCAATTTACTGCAACTCCCTCTAATTTACTGAATCCAATCCTCCAATCAATCTCTTGTCCTTCACGTGGACAGCCACACTCTTAACTTTTTTAATATTTCTCTCCTCGTTTAATGTAGACAGCCTAGATGTAACGTTCTTATAAACATCTCATACCACTCTTGTTTTTCTTTCTGTTAGGTAGAGATATGTTGCGAGTACTTATGGTTGGAGTACGAGTAAGAATACCATGGTATAGAGTACGAGTAAGAATACCGTGGTATAGAGTACGAGTACTTGAAAAAAGTACTCGAGTATACGAGTATCAAGTACCTAACTGCATCTCTGCTACTCAGTACTGAGTGGAAAACGAGTGCGGTTACGAGTACCAGGGTGAGCCAAAAAAAGTGAGACGGGTCCCTGTTTTGTAAACTATTTTTCGACCACTTCTACAAGTCCAATTGACTTGAAAATTTCCAAACATACATGTATTTTCGCTAACAATGGAATATTTGGAAATATTTTGTCTAAATTTGAGATAATTAAATTTAATTGCATGAAACCGTCTCACTTTTTTTTGTCCACCCGGTATAGGATCTCCCATTTCTTACTCCCTCTCTCAACTCGCTGGATTAGATTGGCCGTATTGGCCCCTGCAATTTGACGAAGGGGGCATGACCTGGTGCCCTCCTTGAATACATTAATGACATGTGACAATGGTAAGGGTGATGGTGTGTTAAAATCAGCCAAAATCATCGTGTGATGTCATTTATGGATTGCAATCATGTAAATGTATGTAAATGTATTGAACATTAGGGCGCAACTTCGTATTGATAATACCACAGCAGCGCCGGGAACTGCTCGTGCATATGGGATCACACCAGGCCCGTATTTAGAAATTGTTTTCGGGAGGGGGGGTTTACGATTTTTTTCAAATTTATTGGTATTGTTATCAGGGGCGCAACCAGCAAAAAATGCTGGAGGGCTAAAGTTTGAAAAAGGAAAGAAAGCCCGCCGCAGACGAATTTTTTTTTTACTATCTTCAGTCTCCACTCCCCCACCCTAAAAAAACTCACCATATTTGGAAAAATTGCAGGGCCCTCCGATTTGGCCTGGTGGGGCTTTCCCCTGTCTCCCCTAGTTTCGCCCCTGATTGTTATTATTATTATTATTATTATTATTATTATTGAAGAATTTCACCAAAATACTTTGCTTAAACATTTTGTAATAAATTATCAAAAGCTTTTAATTCGGAAAAGCCGATAGAAAAACAAAAAATGTAGAAGCGGAACTAAAATTTAAAGATGGAACGGATCTCAAACAAATTTTTACTTTGTCAATGAGACCATAGAGATAAAATTATGTTTTAAAATCACATTAACATTGCAATTTTTCAAGGGTATTTTATATAATCCTAGCACATTTGTTCTTATTTTACACCGATTTTATATTTTTTCATGATTTCGGGGGGAGGGATTGAACCCGTAACCCCCCTAAATACGGCCCTGGATCACACAGTGTTACCTGCCACCCGCACGTGTTTCCGAAATCGGAATGTGCCAAACCCTATTACACCCCAGTCGTGAAACTGGTTTTCATTCATCGACCAGTGAAGGATGAAAGGCTGAGTTGGCCTGAGCAGTGTGAGTGAATTCCTTACTCAACAGAATTACGCCTCGCCGTGACTGAGATATGAACCCACGACGGCAGGATGATAGCATAACTGCTTTCACCACTGTGCTACGGCGCCTATAAAATTCTATAGCGTAATTTATATGACGATGAGCAGAAAGTTTAATAAAAATTAGTTTTATTTTTTAGCGCATTTTGTATTTCTATATATATATTTAAACTTTAAAAGCCAAAACACAAGTTTTAGTTTGCATTTTTACCAACTATTCTTCGTACTCTTTAATTTTATCAAAAACATTAGAAATGGCGATATTCTATCGATTGGTTTCTAGCGTAGATTCTTTCGGGTTTTGTAGATAAGTAGTAGTAGAATTTTTGTAATTTTCATTTATTATTTCGTTTTTATTTAGTCCTAATTGTCGCGTCTTAGTTTTGTGTACTACAAGTGAAACTCAACCTTTTCTATAATATCACTACCGATATTGAAATGACGGATGGCAACGATGTTTGTTTTCAATCATAAAGTTATGATTTGAGGTTACAAGTTATGGCCACGTCTTGGTTAGTTTTAAATTTGTTTAATGATAAATAGAATTAAGTTTTATTGTTGAGATGTTTGTCATCATTGGTCACTGTTTGAGTATGCAGGTAACTGAGGTAGGTCATTCAAATTTATTGAGTGAGCGAGTGTTTTAAAGTCTTTAAAATCTTTAAATTAAAGATTTTAAAAACTTTAAAAGCTTCACTTATTATCTAAAATTTATACTTTTAATTGATGTTTTGTGAACATAATGTAAGTATTGTAGTATAATGTGATAGTAGACTTTTATACTAGTTTATATTCTGTCACATTAAATTTAAATGATTATATTTAATTTATATAGCACTATCCTCCAAGATAGAAATAAGTTATACTGTTTAACTAACGATATTAAACAATATTTCATAAAATTTTTATCCATTTAACATTTTTAACAAAAACAATCATAGCAAAACTCATAAGATGAATTTGGAAACATGCTTTGTTTATCTGTCTTGCAATAATATCATCTTTTTTCAACTGTATTACTCACATCAGAATCATCTTTGAGCTCTTTTAAATTAATGAGGTTATTGTGTTATATTATTGTATTGTACTGCATTGCATTACATTATATTACAGAAATTTTATTGATTGCTTGAAATATATAATTTTATCCAGTTTTAGGTGGTCTGCCAATTTGTTTCATTTTACTTTGCACTCATTAGCAGGTCTGTTCAGAATTTAGGCCTTTATTAAAAAGTCATCAGGGCTGCAGTCAATTGCTTGCCTTATTGGTGTTGCATTTCAATATTATTAATAATATTAGTTATGTGTTGGGTAGTGTGAGGGCTGTTGTTATCTTCCATACATACTCCAAGTCCACAAATACGTAATTTGAGTGCTTCATCTGACAGCTGAAAGCTTTAACTTTATGGTTTTCATGATGGAGACATTTTATTGATCTTATCTTTTTATTCATTTGAAGATTCGAGATAAAAATTCAATTTTTTTTCTTAACGATACACTGATAAATTGAGATGAACTTTAATAGTTAAAGTGTAATATCTATTAAAATCAATTTTAATGATGGTTATTATTATTGTTATTATTATTGCTATTGTTTATTACTTCCTGATTATTTTTTTCTGTTAAATGACAATGTGTTTTTAAAAAATTAATTTTGCTCACTCATATGATGAACCCACCAGAGGAACAGACATGTGCACACTTATTGTACACTATGTTGTACAGTTATTGTACACTATGTTGTACAGTTATTGTACACTATGTTGTACAGTTATTGTACACTATGTTGTACAGTTATTGTACACTATGTTGTACAGTTATTGTACACTATGTTGTACAGTTATTGTACACTATGTTGTACAGTTATTGTACACTATGTTGTACAGTTATTGTACACTATGTTGTACACTATGTTGTACAGTTATTGTACACTATGTTGTACAGTTATTGTACACTATGTTGTACACTATGTTGTACAGTTATTGTACACTATGTTGTACAGTTATTGTACACTATGTTGTACACTATGTTGTACAGTTATTGTACACTATGTTGTACAGTTATTGTACACTATGTTGTACACTATGTTGTACAGTTATTGTACACTATGTTGTACAGTTATTGTACACTATGTTGTACAGTTATTATACACTAGGTTGTACACTATGTTATACAGTTATTGTCAAGTAGGTACATTGTAAACTATTGTATGCTTTGTTATACGCTAGCGGTTTACCGGTTATTGAATCGGTAACTGGAATCGACCTGTTATTGGCCAAACAGAATTAACGGGGACCTGAAATTTTGTCCGTGTCCTGTACCGGTTGTAACGAAATATCCTTTAAAGTGTGCATTAGAGACGAGCACAATTGGCTGTTTAATTTAGATGCAAATACAAATTCAATGGACAGCAATCACCTTTTTCTCATATTATATTAGGAGGCTGGTATCACTTCAACTAATTACCGAACAAATCAAAGTATCTAAGAGTATTAATTATAGAATATTACAACAACAAATGGGTTTACTCCATGAAATACCAATGGACGCAGGACGATCTTACGTTTTCGAATGCTCTTTAGATATCCGTTTGAAATCAGAAAAGGTACGAATAAAATTATTGTCTAAAATTATTGTCGCAAGTCTTTTAAAAACGATAAATCGATAAATAGTATCCTTCGAGGAACCATTTACATTGCAGTGGTGAGTGGCAAGGTCGGCTGAGGAATAAATGAATTGAAAGGAAGAACTGAAAAATGGTTTTTATTATAAGTTTATTTTAATAAAAAATTTAAAAGTAATTTTAATGTTTAGCACAGCTTAAATTTTTCACGCTCACCTCACCGCTTGGTGACTCAGAGCGGCTTGCATTAAGTCATCAAACACTTATCTTCTGCTTACATGTTTTCTAATAACCGGAATTGGAAAAAACGTCTCCCGAATAACTGGAAACCGGTAGAAATATTAAATCGGTCAATTCCTTTGTACACTAAGTCATACACTTACTGTACACCCAGTCATACACTTATTGTACACCAAGTCATACACTTATTGTACACCCAGTCATACACTTATTGTACACCAAGTCATACACTTATTGTACACCCAGTCATACACTTATTGTACACCAAGTCATACACTTATTGTACACCAAGTCATACACTTATTGTACACCAGGAATGGGTTACATTCTCAGGTTACTTTCAACAATCACAGCTAATAGCAGAAGACAGTCATCTTAAAAATGTTTTAGAACTTGCCCTTGGTGGATCTGCACTTATATATTTCAGTATGTAGAAAGTCTAAATGCTACAAAAAGAATTTGATTAGAAATAAAAATTATCACTTTAGTTCATGAGTAATTTTAACCACACAGAGTAGGGGGTTAGATGAGCCAATGGTTTATTATTATTATTATTACTACTATTTCAATTTTTATGTACAGTTCAAAGAGTGAGAAAGTTTTTATTTTATTTTATTTTTTCAATCCAAATTGAAAGTCGCATCAAGCTGAGCACAGTTTTTCTTCATCTTCTGTGATTTAATTCTGTTTTTCCTTGTAAAAATTTATTATTTCGTCACAATTATTTTTTTTTAATTGAAATGTATAACATACGTGTGGTTCTATGTCCCAGGTCATATTAAAAATTTAAATCAATTAGATTTTTGAAAGTAGAATCAACTCTCATGTCAGTCAATCAACCACACAAGAATGACACCACTTTATGCTTTTCAGTACTTTTCGTTACCTGTTTAGTTGAATTGTAGCAGAGCCAGCCACTGCGATTGCGTGATGTCGGAAACAAAAAGAAGAAGAAATAGAAAAAAGCGTTAACAAATACAACTATCAGGTCTAAAATAAACTCAACAGGTTGTGTTGAGCATTGAGGAGATGAGATGAGATTGATGAGATTGATTGGAAGAATAGTAGTAGTAACTTTTAACGTGGTTATGTGTGCATCTTGAAACATACTCTTTAACAGTGAATCATCAATGGTAATATAATTTAAGTAGAGGCTTTATAGAACAATAATATGCCTCCCACAAGATCTGCAAGGTGAACAGCTGCAGAATTGAAGGCTTTAGAAGATTATGGGGTGGGGTGTTAAATTTAATCTGGGGAGCATAGCACAGAGTAAAGACTTATCATGGAAATTATGACAGTTGTAAGTTAATAGTTATAATTTAGGCTCCTAAGTTAATTGCAGTGCTTTAATTATTTTATAGAGGTTGTAAAAACAAGATTTTGTAACATATATATATATATATATATATATATATATATATATATATATACGCATGGATATGCGTACTATTTCAATTAAAAATTGGTTTACCTGTAATTTTTGTGGTACCTAATTATCAGTTGAAATATGTTTACTTGTAATTTTTTATACTTATCTATAGAATCAGTAATCTGTATTCTTTCCACAACATTTATTATTTGAATGTGGAAATTGCAAGACATGGAAAGTATTTTGCAGTTGAGTGTTGTTGAGAGCTGCAAATAAATATTGATCGTGAATTCCAGTGGTAAATAAGTCACCATCAGACCCAAGTATGTTTTTTCAAGCCGAACATGGCAGCAGACTAACAACAGATGGATTATGGGGTTGGGTTTTGCTAAAGGCGACGTGGTGGCTATAAGGAAGGATCTTAAATTTTCTGCTTTGCTACTTTAACATTGATGCTCTTTTTCATTAGAATAAATACAACAAATAGTAAATCACATTAGAGTTACATTTAAAAGAGAGTTAGTACATCATCCTCTACAAAAAAAAGTGATTGAAAAAGTGGTATAAAACGTCAACATTAACCTTTGAGAAACTCACACCAGATGCTACATATAAATCAGTTTGGCTAGCCTGTGCTGTACGCGTGTATATGTGCGTGTGTTTGTGCATATATGAATATGTATGTTCTTTTAACAATGTGGAATTCCTGGAGGTTGTAGTTAGACAGAGGAAAAGCGAATTGAAGTTATTAAATGAGTGACTGAGTTAGAAACATGAGTATATTCATTGAAGTTGCGAAATTGGTGTGGTAATGGGAATGTATGAATGATGTGATTATTACTGATTATATATTATGATGTCGCGTAGATGAAGACATGCAGTTAATATTCATTAATAAGTCTTGCTCGGTGGTTATAACTTCGAAAATTTCATCAATTATACTATCTGATGCCAGTGATCTGGGTGGGCCGTGACTATCCTTTTTGGGAATGGATGTCGTGGCTCAGTCGGTGAGAGTCCATGCATGAGACAAGGCCGTGTTGCTGATGACAGTCCTGGTAATATTTCTTCTCTCTTCCTTTCTGTGTGTGCGTGCGTGTGTGTGTGTGTGTGTGTGTGTGTGTGTGTGTGTGTGTGTGTGGTTGTTAGTTTATATCTATGACTTTTTGCGATAAATCACAATATTGACAGGAATCTTCATATAGTTTTTGTTGTTGTTGAAAAGATGCATTCATTTGAATCTAACGAGAGTTTGATCAGATAGATCACTGACGAAGTTATAAAGCAATTCAGCATGTTTTATAGAAAATGAAACGATGAGATTGGATATTCAGATAATAATCGTGCAACTCAGCAAGATGGCAGCTCACTCTCACGTTTAATGATTATTTCCATTTAACAGCAGCAGGTGCGCTAGTAGTAGTAGTAGTAGTAGTAGTAGTAGTAGTAGTAGTAGTAGTAGTAGTAGTAGTAGTAGTAGTAGTAGTAGACGGCTTGCGAACAACACGACAGTCGTTAAATATACTGACTGACCTCTCTCTTGCAAATCATTGTTATTACTAAAAACAAAACCAGATGACAGTTTACTGGTTAGTATTCGAGTAACGTTTCCGGATTCTCTTTATACTTTGTTCGAGATATTCATGGACCTCTTAATATTAGACCTAGTGGATGTTTTTATGTAAATACTAGCGGGGTTACCCGGCTTTGCCCGGGGTTTTTAGAGGTTTTCTATAGTTCTCTCTCTCGATCCCGTTTCCTTCCCCGCTTGCTCTCCTGCTCCTTATCGATCTCCCGTTCCCTCTCTCTTTCCCGCTCGCTTTCCCGCCGCCACCACTCGCTCTCCCGCTCCCGCTCGTTCTCCTGCTCCCTTCCTTCCTTCCTCTCCCTCCTGACTTCTTTTTGCCAATGAAATTTGAAATAGATTTGCTAAAAGCTGCTTGAAACCTTCTTCAAACTTTGTTAGGTAAACTAAATTTGAATTGTATTACGCGCTAACCTTTGATGTTCGTACATAAGCACTTTTGTCCTGAAAGGTTTTTTGGGCATAATTTTTTTTTAATAAATCTTGTAAATCTACTCTATCTTTTTTTCACCTTTGAGCTGTACCTCCATGCCAAAATTCGTTAAAATTGGTCCAGCGGTTTTGATTTGTATTGAAGACAAACAAACAGACATTAATTTTTATATAGATAGATAGGTAGATAACTAGCATCAAAGCCTGTTGGACGGACACAAATGTTTAAAACTAAAAAATAATTATATTATCGACTAAAAATAACAATCTATAAATTATCATATCGAATTACAGACAATTATATATAGTAGATGATAGATCGTTAATAAAAGTGTATGTATTAATTAAATTAATTGTGTTTTTGAATTTCTGCTTCATTGGCAAACTGCTCTAAAGTTTCTACAGTGAACCTGTTGTTGCAACCTTGATGAGTTAGAGTTGTGTCAGAAGGATTATGTAGTAGACTAGTAGACTTTCCCATAAGAACGCACACACACACACACACACACACACACATACACACACACGCACACACACACACACACACACACACACACACACACACACACACACACACACACACACACAAGGGATGTTGAAGTACGGGATGCGTCATAACGTAAACATCGACGGTATCGATGAAAAAAAAGTATTTGGGTGAAGATCGTCACTTGTACCAATCTTGAAGTGGCCAACCTAGTATTGTACAGATTGTACAGTACGACAAATTGTTTCAAATCAGAAAGGTAATCGGTCAACTGTAACTGTAAGATGATTCAGAAATCGATATTATTATTACATTAGTTCGTTAACTGTAACTGTAATATCATGGAGAAATAATAAATAATAACTGTAAGATGATTGAGAAATCGATATTAATGTTACACGCCCTATTTCATAAATGTCCGTAATGGTTTCGTATTCGTCTCCAAGGTGAACAATTGACTTTAAATCTATAAAATCAATGCATGCAAAGGAGTAAGATAAGAATTATATACATGCAAACGAGTGACACAAGAATATTATAATATACGTGCGGAGTGAGATAAGAATAATATACCTGAAGTTTCTGCTTACATACATACCTGCTTAACAACGTTTCATATGCACATTTTAGTACGTATTTGTAGATTGTCAAATTGTGTGGAACTTCTTTGTGAGATTGGCGAACTATTAAAACTTCTTCTAATTGTTCAAAATGGACCTACAAACAAACCACACAAACTCCATAAGTTCCAGCTTTTAGGGCGGTTGAATGAGTTGGTTTATTATGTCAACCAGGCATGTGGGCTTGACAATTTATTTATTAACCACATGATGTATGTGTTTGTATGTGTTTGTGTGGGGTTGACAATTTTTATTAACCACATGATTACATGATGTATGTGTTTGCGCTTGTCAAGGGTGATGGGCGTGCTTAAAATTAAATTAAAATTAAATACATTTATCAATTGTCCTTCATTTAAATAATTTGTAGAATTGGGAATTGAGTTTCATTGCTGCTAAACTCCAGAATATTATTTAAAGGACTTTATTTCATTATGTGGGAATTATTATAATTTTCATCATCATTATTATTATTCTATTATTTCATTATAAACATCATGTAGGAGTTATCATTATTATTTTAAAAGATTTGTTTTTAGTAATTTACAAAATTTTTTTTAACCTTTTCAGTGCTGAGAATTCAATCCTCGAGGTGTTTGACGGAAGTTTGGATGGTTTGTACTCTTCCTCGTGTGACTCACCATCCACGTGTACCACCAAAACATCTCAGTGCTCTTCCGCATCCCTGAGACAGAACGCGGCCGATCGCTCCGCACAGGATGCCGCTACGAGCTCCCTGTCCATTATATCTTCGCAACAACTTCCGAACGTCTGCAGATGCATCAACAACAACAACAACAACGACGATGAAATCTCCTCGAAGATGGCCACCCGCAGATCTACGAGGAATTCCAGCTCGAGAAGTTCAGTTTTGTGCGCTTGCTCCAAAAGCTCTTCGCAAGCCAGCAGCAATGCACCGACAGAGGACAGCAAATCGAACTGTACGAGCTGCTCCAGGTGCTCCAGCACCGAGGGTCAGTCAAATTCGAAAGCGTTGGACCAAATGTCGAACAACATCCTACAGTACGCCATGCAGAATGCCGGAAAATCCGGCGACAAGCCCAAGGATTTGATAGTCTGTCAGTGGTATCAGTGTTTCAAAGAAGTGAACTTCGGTGAGCTTTTGGATCACCTGACCAACGACCACGTCAAAACTCAGCAGAAGAAAAAACCAGGTAAAGAGAAGCACACGTACTCCTGCAAGTGGGTCGGCTGCAAGGTGTACGAGAAGCCGTCGACGGTGTACACCTGGCTGGAGAGACACATCGTATGTCACCTGGGCAGCAAACCATTCAGGTGCATCGTCGATCACTGCGGAATGAGGTTCTCTTCGCAGTTCATGCTCAACAGGCACGTCAACGGACACTTCCCCAAGCAGAAGTCCGGCAGGCCGAAGAAACCCGCCGTTGCCGGCGTCGGAATGTTGAAGATCCGGAAGGAGAAGAAGAAGAAGATCAGACATATCAGACCGTGTCCGGGTGTGATCATGTGTTTGCAGTTTGATTTTTATTGGCTGAAAAAATAATTGTGTACGCGCGTCAGTGCATTTATTATGTTAATTTTTCAGCTATATCAAAGGACTTCTTTGATTCGTTAACGATGAGTTGCATCCAGCGATACATAACGAACTTCTCGAGGAGAACTCAGGTAGAAAACAATAACTCAGGTCAATACATCACATTCCACGGTTCTGTTAGTCCAATCATGCTGCTGTTCTTTATTATTATTATTATTAATTAATTAACATTTCTATATTTTTCGATTGCTTCAAAATGATAATTATTTGGAGCAATTTTAATTAACTTAAAACTTAAAACTTGATGGTCTTGAAATATTTCTTGCCAGTGTCGGAAATTATTTAATAATAATATTATTATTATTATTGTCGTACCGACAAATCACCATTTTTTAAAACTAAGCACTTTGCGACGCTTCTTTCCCGGCAGGTCATCGGCAGTCGAACGGACGTCGACGGAGCAAAGTCGTGCCTGGTGCGCTGGCTTCCTCTCCACATGTGAGTTCTTCCATCTTGGGAAATTTTGAATAAGCTGTATATAGATAGCCTCATGAATATTCATTTATTTATACATTGTGTTCTCTCTTTTTTGATGAATTACAGACTGGCAGATGAATGGATGCCGGAGACTCAAGTACCTTTAAAACTCACTCAGGTATTACCACTGTCCAGCCTGTCTGGTGATGTCATCAACTTTCTCATGTGTGATTGGTGACCAAATTGATTGATTGATTGATTGGTAGATTGACTGATTGATGGATTGACTGACAATCGAGTCCAGCGACTAGAAATATTTGTTTCATTGGTGAATTTTTGTTGCGCGTTGTTTCATCGATCGAGTTTTGTTTTCGTTTCGACGAATTCGTTTGCGCGCGACGGTGTATTCGCGTGTGTGTTTTATCATGATGCTATGTAGGAAATAATAATGATGATGATTACATTATTAATGTCGACGCGAAAGATTGTAAAGTCTCGCTCCTCTTCTTCTTATTTTTTTACGTTTATTCGGTTCGACTTTTTTTCGTCTTTTTCTTGCAAAGGCTGGAAATCTGCACAGGAAACCCGTTCCTACGAACAATCAGTTTGTTTAATTGGATTTTAAATCATTTTCAGATCATTTTGGTGTTTTATCGATCTTTCCGACTAAAATGTCGAAATCGCGACACTTCGGTCGTCTCGTAGCGGACAAAAACTCGAGTTTCTCAAATGGAAATCATAATCCTGCTTCATTTACTTCTTGTTATTACAGCACTTTTTTTAGGTACGCGAAAGTATGCTATGCACCACGTGTTTGGTTCACAGATACAATTTTTTTTTCAATGTTTCGACTAGTTAAGAGAAGTACCGCTAATACACGTGTTTTATATATACGTTTCTATATATATATATATTTGTAATTTTGTCAGTTTTTCGGGTTTAATAGAGAAGAATTTCGTTTTAAAATATTTCGCAGGGGCCGATAAATTCTCGGATCAGCAATCATTCAAATTTGTCACATTTCTGCCGTAATATTATAATAGCATACATACCCTCATTAATATCATCATCATCAGCAACTCTTGTTTTCCCTGCCGATGAGAGAGAGGGATGGAGTTGTTACCCTCCTGCACTGCTGCCTTAAAATGCATAAAAGAGTTTGCGTATTCTTAGGTAATTGTTGCTAACGAGGATATTAGATTTAGTCACTTGTCTTACTCTGCTGTGTATAACTGTGCAATCGTCGTATTGTGTTTAACTTATTTTCAAGGAATACAATACCAAGCTTTGTTTTGTAGTTTTTATTGGCTTATATATGTTTGTCTAATTTATATTGAAAATGAATGTTCGTATGTTTGTATCTATCAGCATCAAATTTTAACACCTAAACTGATTTTATTGAAATTTGGTACACTTGAAAAGCATGGTCAGAGTCTAGTCAAAGTGTGGTTTGGGCTGACTTTGCACAAAAATATCTGCCAACCGGTTGGCGTTTCATGGCAAAAAACCCGGGCAATGCCGGGTCTCCGAGGTAGTTACCGTATTTTTTCGCATATAAAGCGCATGTATGAATGCTTGGAGAGGGGTTTAAAAAAGACGTGGCTTTATAAATAAATGTAATTTGATTGGTAAAATCTATTATATGTGTTATTGAAAATACATTTATTGATTAATAAAGCAACATACTTTTTTATGGCCTTTCTATGGCGCGTCAGAGTGGGCGCTATATGCGTTAAAAAATACGGTATTATTATGTTTAGTATATTTATTTCCACAGGTGCTTGAAATTTTGTTGGGAAATAATTTGTTGGTCACGTTTGCGTCGGTGAAGCTGTGACCGATGCGTCGAGAAAGTC
Organism: Erpobdella octoculata; assembly: GCA_963978895.1. Taxonomy (NCBI): domain Eukaryota; kingdom Metazoa; phylum Annelida; class Clitellata; order Hirudinida; family Erpobdellidae; genus Erpobdella; species Erpobdella octoculata. Next base: position 3,876,157 of record OZ022239.1, read on the forward strand.
GTAGTCTGTGTCGGAGAAGCAGTCGCCGGCGTAGAGGTCGTTGGACGTCCTGGGGAAGTAGTTGTTGCCGTACGAAGATCTCGGGGACCTGCTGTATTTTAGAATGGACGATGGTGTTGCAGACGGCTGGTGTTCGAGAGATTTTTGAGGAGGCACCGTTGATGTGATGATGATCTGTTGACTGTGCTTCATCGTCTGGAGTTGTGGTTCGCGATTCGTGTCTGAAATGGAGTGGAATATAATAATTTGTTGGCTCTGCATTTGAAGGGGTTTAAAATTAAGTTATTCGTAACCATTTGTGTGTTATTGAATGTGTGGCAAGTGCTATAAGAGTTCGACTTTCAGTCGGATTGAATTCAGCGGTGTTGGTTCCACATCTGCATTGGTGGAATAGATCAGTAGAGATTCTTATGGACTGACTTTAACAGTCATTCTATGTTTTGAAATGTCAAAGGTTCTTAATCTGAACTACTTTATTGAATCAACGGTATAACATTATGTATTCAAGTGGCTCTGTCATGTTTTGTAACAACGAGTGATTTCAGCTTATCTGAAGGAATCGGTTAAGGATTTCTTCACCCACCTCTCTCACAAAATAATTCCTCATTCAATGTTAATTTACAGATCATCAGCTTCTTCAAAGTTCAGTAAATTTAAGTTTTATGCGTCATTATCTTTTTTTATATTCTTTCTATTATAATTAATTGTAACTAGAAAATTCTCTGAATCACCAATCTGCGTTTCCACTTCGAGAATTTTCTTCCGATCTTCTGCTTGAAAGCACACTTCAGGAAGCCGGTGATCCTTGCCGGTGACGACGCAGACAATCTTGACGATGATCATTATCAGGATCACTCCGCTTATGATGACAGCTGCTATGCTGCCAGCCGGAAAGGAAAAAAGCTCTAAAAAGAACCCATTAAATGTTTTTTTTATATAAAAAGTACTAAATAGGAGTAAGTGTATTAATTGATTATTTATTACTGTATCTGTAGGCTATTTTTAAATCCCTTATATTAACTTCACAGCCGGTCTTGCTTACTTGCTTGCCTGCTTGCATGAAAGTTTGCAAACCTTGAAAGTGAAAATTAACTGACTTGGAAATTTAAGGTTTGTTCCTCGTGACAATGCATTCTATTGAAGTTTAAAAAATTTTAGGCGACAAAAATTTTTAATTGAAAATAATAATTATCTATGTTTAAAAAACAAATCAAATACAATTAAATAAATGTTTAAATATATAAATTCCAAAAATGTCATTTTAAAAGAATTTTTTACAAAAAAAGCCGGCAAATTTAAAAATAGGTATAAGGCATTAAACAAAACCTGGGTTTTTTACAGCTTACTTGTTAATGTATTTAAAAACCTTTATTAATTCATTTACTTATTAGTTGTTAAATACCTTGCATAGCTACGACTGAGACAGAGAAGAAGTAACCAGAGGGGACATGTCCCCGGTAATGATAGAGGGTTATACAATAGGACGGACTGTCAACTGAGATTGTAGGAACGGTACTTGAACAGTTGAATAAGGCCTTTGATGAAATAATAAGTTCTTAATTCATAGCATAATAATTACAAATACATTTGTAAATATAGAGGGTGGCCCTAAAAAGTGAGACGGATCCCTGTTTTGTAATCGAATTTTCGATCACTTCTACAAGTCCAATTGACTTGAAAATTTCCAAACACATGTATTTCCGCTAACAATGCAGTATTGTAATACTTTATTTAGAAAAACTTTGTCTAAATTTGAGATAATTATATTTGATTGTATGAAACCGTCTCATTTTTTTTGGCCCACCCGGTATAATTTAAATGGTTAAAAAACATAACCGACCAAAAAACCATCGCGTCTTCCTTCGCAGTCGCTGTAAACAGCAAGAAAGGGATCTGGATAGGTCTGCATGCACCACCAGACGTTAACATGCAGTGACACCATCCTGTCGCCGAGGTTAAAGGTTACTGTGCATTCCGACGGTCTTTTGGTCAGATTGTGCCTGAGGTTCTTGCCCTCCCAGCCATCGGATTTGACGTCGTAATAATCACCCTCGGACATGTCGTAGTTCCTGACGGGCCTCACTTTCTCGCAGCTGTTCTCTCCACCGAGTGCAATCTCGTTGCTGTCCATGTAATCTTCGATGAAATAAAACTACTGTTTGATATAAGATTCATAACAGCTTTACTACTTACCTACACTAGCGGCTTCTTACCTCTGTACGGTTTTATATATTATTTAATTGCCAGAAAAAGAAAATTATAATTTTTTTGTTTTTTTAAACACTGAACAAGTAAGAACCATAAAACATAATCATATTTTTTTAAGTTTAATGAAAGGAGTTAGTTAACCACGCGAGACACTCAACCTGAGCAATGCGATTAAACTCGGGAGCTAGGAGGCATCCCGCCAAATAGAAAAAATATCGTTATAATTTTCTGACAAATTACTAAAACGGCATCCTTATTGGAATCAAAAACATTTAGAGATATCACTTGGTGGTTTTCGAGAAAGTGAGAAATCTCTTCTTTTCTCAGGAATTTGTTGAGATTTATTTATTCCGCTTCTTTTACTTTTGAACATTTAAAAAAAATACACAACTATAACTCACAATGCCGCATAATAAAAGACAGATCCTTTGCATAGGCACAATTACGGTTATTAGTTAATTAAGCCTAAGCTTGTTTTATTGCATACACATACCTGAAACACCTGAATCTGAATCAGTTATTGAACTGTTGTTATAGGTATGAAGAACTTAAACTGGAGAGAGAGAGAGAGAGAGAGAGAGAGAGAGAGAGAGAGAGAGAGAGAGAGAAAGAGAGAGAGAGAGAAAGAGAGAACGAAAGAAAGAGAGAGAAGATAGGGAGATAAACAGAAAAGTAAGAGAAACAACAACAAAACAAAATCGGGCAACTCGACGGTGCGGTAAATAAAAAGTTTTATTTCAGTTATTTTTTTTCTACAGAATACAAATCAACATTTAAAATGTATCAAAACGGGTTGAACAACGACTGTGAATCAAAAAAGGCCCCTCACTTAACAAATTCCTGGATCCGCCACTCCAAATAAGTAATGTAATCCTTATTTAAAAACATTTAAACTTTAAACATACTCTATTAATTAAACTCGCCTAGCTAATTGCGAGCCAGTCCCAAGCCTGGATATAGGAGGAAGGACAGTTTAAAAGATCAGATATGATCTACGACAGGAAGTACTTAGGTGCTACACACAGCCATTTCCGTATTAAAACACCTGGTGTAAAGGACTTTAAACCAGAGATGTTGCGAGTACTTATGGTGCGAGTACGAGTACGATTACTTGAAAAACGTACTCGAGTTGTACTCGAGTACGAGTACCAAGTAATACATCTCTGCTATAAACTATTTATAAAAACATTACTCAATTTAATAATTAACCTTCCTGAACTGTTATTGATTTAGGTATATGCAAGGATATCTTGATATAACAAGATATAACAAGATACCCTTGGGTATATGAAACTAATCACTAATCAAACATTCAACGTTATTACTGCAATACTCATGCCACACAGATCATAAGTTGTTTTGTTTTGCTCTATTATAAAATAACGGTTCAGACATTAATACTAACAGACATTAATACTAACAGACATAAATACTAACAGAAATACTAACAAACATTAATACTAACAGACATTAATATTAACAGACATTAATACTAACAGGTTCTCCACAGTCGTCCGCTGTAACAATGAATAACCAATTGTGGAACGATTAACACGAAGTAAACCTTGGCAAGCATCTTTATTCTATCATTATTAATAATAATAATATAGTATTATTATTATTAATATTATTTATGGTATGAATACATCTTTCCAAGAGTCTCTTCGTTCATATTCAGTCTGATCAAACGCGTTTTACAGACTCGTTGTTTACAGGCGATATTGATTAATCTGGTCAGCCTGTGGTCCACACAGACACACACACGCTCACACACACACACGCACACGTGTCACACGCACACTAAATACATTCCTAGCTCTACTGAGAGAAGATCACATTTTGATATTGGAATAACAGAGACCAGAAAATGTTTCATGTTCAAATCATCCTTATGTACCTTTAGTTGAAATAAGATCTGAAAATTGTTGGTTTAAAACTGATGTGGCAAAATGAAAGTGTCTGCATGTAAACCAATGAACCGTTTAAAACGTCGTTTTTACAAATCCTTTATATTTTGTACTTCGATAGCTTCTAGTTTTTGCAAATTATTTTTTATGATAATCTATATATAAATGACTGTCTGTTTGTTTGTCTTCTATGCAAATCCAAACCGTTGGACCAATTTAAAAAAAATTTGGCATGGAGGTATAAGCTCAAAGAGTAGAAGACCATAATAAAGAATTTTTTAATTTACAAAAAAAAATTAATTTTTATATGACCAAAAAACTTTCCAGGCTAAAGTGCTTATGTGCGAAAATCAAAGGTTATTGCGTAACAAAATTCAAATATAGTTTATGTAACAACGTTTGAAGGTTTCAGGCAACTTTTAGAAAGTTGCCGTAAGCAAGTCTATTTTACGTTTTATGAACTAAAAGAAGTGCATCAAAAATTGACTGGAGAAAATGGAGACAGAGATTAGAAGTTAATAAAAGCGGTCATAAAAACTAATTAAATAAGATATATTAATAACTTTTGACCCTCGCCACAGTCGCAAGCCACAAGAGATATTTGCGATTCGCGGCTGGCGCTACACGCATTAACTATTTTGACTATTGATATACCTACCCATGCAACCAAAACCTATGGGGGGGGGGGAAGAAAACAAAATCTTTTGGCTAAAAAAAATGTTTTGATCGGTTCTTACGCAGATGTAGTAATTTTGATCATTATATATTTAAAAATTATCACAGCATTTTGAAGGTTGGCATAGTGTCTGACAACATCAAGAAATTTGCAATAGATACTGAATATCAAAGCAGAAACTTCTTATTAGCCGACATAATCACAAACTATTTTTTAAATCTTTACTATGGCTGGTCAAATACAGCTGTTTCCAACCGTTTACCTATTATCCGTGATCCAATGCCTATTATTCTCGTTGTTAGTACAAAATATTATTTTTTTTCTTGAACTTCGTTTGAATGACTTAACTTAACAAGATTTTTTTTATCCAGGTCTAAAGAGTGTTTTATCAAAGATATCTTGATTTAACATAAGATATCATTGGCTTTAACCAGTTTTATTTGGCTTCTGAAACCACGTGTGCAGCATCTTATCTAAACATTTTTTTGGTATAATGAAGCTTGGTTTGATATTAACCAGTTTTTTTGAGTTAAAGAACCGTTGAACAGCTGCTGGGAAAACTAAAAACTTTCAATTGAAATTGATGTCATGAAATAATCGTAAGGATGGGCGAAATAAATATTTATGCAGAATTATTTTATTGATATTATTATGAAACGTTAATAACATATAATTTGTTGTTTTGTTTTGCGTAGAAGTATTAATTATGTATAATAAAAAAACTGTGCAATTGCAACGTGTATATTTTATATTAACACAAATGACAAAACATCCAGGTGGAGGAGACAGTCGGTGTGCAAAAGCTGGATGTAGATGTGGAAAAATTGGATATTGACGTTGTCAAGAAGGATGTGTTGGATGTGGATATGATAAGCGATAAGGTGGTGGATATGGTAGATGCTGAGTAAACTGTTGTGAATTGTTGATCTACTATCTACTTCTTGTGAATTTTCGGTCAAACTGTTGTGATTTGTTGATCTACTTCTTGTGAATTTTTGGTCATACTAATGTGCAATAATGGCTCTACTATTGTAAAAAAATGGTCAAACTATTGTGAATGAATGGTCAATGATTGGCCAAACTATTGATAATAGATTTTTTGTTGTTATGTTATGAAATGAATTAGTTGTTGGTGCTTTTTCTAATTGAGTTGCTGCATGTTTGTTTCCAATATAAATTAACTTTAAAAAGTAATATTTAATTAATTTTTTTAAATAAAAACGTAAACGTTCTTGCAAAATTGAGAATTTGTTTAAATGATGTTTTTGGCAATTTTCTCGGAACGAAATTTAGAAACGTTAAAAATTGAAGAGAGGAAATCGGACTTTGAAAAATTAAACCTTCCTTCTTACTGTGGTTCTTCACGAGCATCAATACCAGCTTTATACACAATTTATTCTCAATTAGTTTTTAGATTAAGTACGTTCTGATTATTGAACTAACTTATTAATTGAAATTACTGGTTAATTAAATCAAGTGATTAATTTTTACTAACTGGTTGATTTAATATGCCGAATGATTCAATTAGTTACTTGATTGATTTTAATGATTGCCTTGGTGGATTTTAACTGATTGGAAAGAAGGCTGTGAGCAAAGACTTTGAAGAAGAAGAAAAACCAGCAAGGAAAGATCAGAGATAAGGCAGAATTTGAACTCAGACACGTCAAATTTAAAAATTCAAGTTTATTTGCAATTTTTATATAAAAAAAAACTAAACAATTAATTACGCAATAAATGTTATTTTCTGCACCAATTTCTGCAGTTTAATTCGAGAAAAAAATTTACGACAGAAAAATTTTCAAAAGAAAATCTTTTAACCAATCAAAAGATATTAATTATTTTAAAAAAATTTAATAAACTGTTCAAATCTTTCAACCCTTCATTGTTATTGGCGGAAGTCTCTTGGCGATTCTTCTACTCATGTAGTCCCTGGCCTCTGGATAGAATCTCATTCTCAACTCAGGTCTGATAATTCTTTCTCTTCGAACCCTCTCTGGATAAGATCTTCCGTTAAAGTCGAACTGGTCTTCTTCGCCCGCCGGGTGCACGTCCAAATAGTCATCAGAGGCGATTAGTCCAAACAAGACGGTCAGCACCAGTAAGAAGGGAAGATAATTCATGACGACTGCAGAAATTAAAGCCGCTATGTCGGACTAATTGTAATTTAATTACTTATAAACCTCCTAAAGTTAGTCTTGTTTCGCTGATTCTGCTGCTGGCGATTCTGTCTCGTCTTGGTAACTTGGCATTCATTTATACCCACCTGGTGTTTATCTTCTGGCTTAATTCGACCCTCCCAGGAGTGCGGTACAATTCAACTGCTCGTACAACCGCGACGAATTCTTACTTGACAAATTATGATTACTGTGCCTTCAAGCGCGCAAGTACAAACTGCATATCGAGAATGCATGGCTGTGGAAACATTCTTCAGCTTCGCCCAACTTTCTAGCGGTGTCAGCGATGTATTTAGTTACTAGCCAGTAGTAGGTAGCCAGCTAACCCGGCTTCGCTCGTGCTCTGCAAAGATTTTTCTCTCGCTGTTTCTTTCTGGCTACGCGTTGTTGCAGCTCAGTTTGAAAGGATAAAAAAAAACGCGAAAAATGAATGTTTCTAATTGTTTTTTCCCACCGTGGGGGCTGTTCAACAACAAAAAAGAGAATTATTCATTAATAAAATGGAAATAAGAATTGAACTATTGTAGAATAAATGTAGCAGAATATCTCTTAAGTTAATTATGTTTTCATGTGAATCAAGTGTTTTTGCACCTTCGTTGTTGGATTTTTCCAAAACCCCGTCAGCACTTTCACACCATACCGTAAAAATATAATTGATTACACTAAAATGAATAATTTAAAAATAATCATATGCCTAAAAATAACTTGATTGGGTCTGGATCATGAGCCACACACACACACACACACACACACACACACACACACACACACACACACACACACACACACACACACACACACACACACACACACACACACACACACACACACACACACACACACACACACACACACACACACACACACACACACACACACACACACACACACACACACACACACACACACACACACACACACACACACACACACACACACACACACACACACACACACGCACACACACACACACACGCAATGTAAAAAAAGAAGCTATTATTACTTTTCACATCAACCCAAGCTTGTAAGACAAACATTGTGAGATGTTTTCCGTATTTGCTTAATTAATCAATTTCTCACGCTGTAGACAATCTAGTATTTGTTTTGCTTGTGGAAGCGAGAAAAATTAAAAAAAAAACAAATGGTTTATTTCAAGTTTTATTAAAAATAATTCTCTGGAAATTACTGTGAAGTATAATTCACTGGCGGGGTTTTTTGAAAATAAAACGTAAAATAATTGACTGATTTTTGTAGTTACGTTGTTTCTTTTTTTGCGGTACTTTCAACTTATTCCCTATTTTCTGTTTCTGCACGCAGATAGAAGACTATAAAAATTTATTATCCTGATTTCTGTGGTCTCACTCTGATACTAGATGGAAAAATCGTACCGACATCGATGAAATTGATATGGAATTGAAGAGTTTTGTAATTATTTTCTTGGACGAAGCACATCATCTGAGAACAACAATTAACTATTTTAACTTTCTTTGCAAAGAAGAGCAACAGATTATTTCGATTTTGGCTATGTTGCCCATTGAAAATGATTTTGCACGACATATAAAATACAATGATATAATTAGGGGCGTGGAGAGGGGGCAAATACACAGGGGCCCGGAGCAGTGTAAAGGGGCCCGAACCATTGACCATATTAGGGCTTTGGTTTCACATTTCTCAAACTCAATGTTCTCTAAAACAATTCTTAAATTAATCTGTTATGTTAATTCGGATTCATCTGTCTTAAAACCACAGGATTTACTAAGCAGATTTCTAGAATTGAAAGTAGAATGCCTTTACCAAAATGTACCTGTTGCGATAAGAATTTCTTGTACGATAGGTGTGACTGTTGCAGAAGCTGAACGGTCATTCAGTAAATTGAAACAAATAAATAGTGTACAACAATCAGTAGGTAATGGGACAGGAAAGCAGTGTTGTTTCAGTTAGGGTTTTTCAGTTAGAGTATCAGTTAAAGTTAGCCAATTTAATATTTTTTAGTTAGTATTACAGTTAAAATTAATTTTATGCATTTTTTCCAGTTAATATTAGAGTTAATATTATTTTCAGTTACTATTACAGTTAGTATAACAGTTAATAATATACCAGTACTAATAAACATATTACTAAGCAAATACTGTTTCAGTCTCACTTCTTGTACATCTGAATTCCATTCTTTTCTATTGCTAATAAAAGCAGGCAAAGTAGTCTGTGCTATTCTGGTTAACCGTGTTTCCTGTATCGTTTTCGACTAGTTTGCGCTTGGCCTTTAGCTTTTTGCGATTTGTCTCCAAAACCTTGTTCTTTTGCCACTTCCTTATGTCTATGACTTAGATGATTTACTTTTCAACAGAGCTCCGCAAGTTTCGACCACGTGAGGTTCCGAATCTTTTTCTACCACACTACAAAAACCACGTTGCACCGGTTTTTATCAGTAAAGGGTTCGTAACTGAAATAACGCCAAACTCCATTTTCTTGTTTTCGGCCAGAACTTATTTTTACACATTTTTACTTAACTTGACCTGGTGACCTGTAGTCAAATTTTGCAATCGATTTGAACTAACTTCCTGATGAGCTAGGGACTTAAAAATTTAAACATATCTCCAAACTGATTAAAAATGCAATCAAATTTTCGGATCGATTGGACAAAATTTAATTAAATGATTATTTGTGATATTTTCGTCGAACTATTTATTGTCTATGCTAATATACTCGTTATTTATGTAACAGAATGTGGCATACACAATCGATTATATAAAAGTGTGTTTTTAAAAACTTTGTTTTTTGATTCACTTGTTAACATTGTTTATACGTAGTTAAATGCAAATAAAGCGATGGAAAAAAAATCATAATAAGGATAAAAGACACGAGTGGGTCCGGTTACCAAATATAAACAAAGAAATAAAATTTTTGGCGCATTTCAGCATTGGATTTTCCGAAAACATTTTTTTTCAGTTTGTATTACAGTTACTACTTTTTTTTTACTATTAGTATTACAATTAAAGTTAACATTATTTTTCAGTTACAGTTTCAGTTAGTACTTAACTTAAATCTCTTTTTTCAGTTATTAGACCAAATTCAGTTAAAGTTACGCTTAACTGAAACAACACTGCAGGAAAGACTTTGTGGTTTATCGGACTTTATCGTTATTAGCAATTGAAAGTGATCTAGCTAAGTCTATTAAACTTGATGAAATCATTGACAATTTCGCATTAAGCAAGTAAAGAAAAATAGCATTTTTTTTGAAAAATTGGACGAATTGATCATTATGCAAAAGACTTATACTGTTAATTTTCTACATCATTTCTTTAATAAACAATTTTTTCGTAGATGGCAAACGTATTTTAATAATTTAAAGCCTGAAATTGAAAATTATAAAATTAAAATGATGAAATTCCAATAAGTAATATTTTTATTATTTCAAAAATTCCATTATCAATGTACAGTTTCTATAAAAAAAAATAAAAAAGATGATATGAAGGATTCACCGCCAGGCGCCAATCAGTGAATGGGCAAGAACATTTACATTTTTTAAGCACTACCGTCTGGCTCTCAGGGGGGCCCGTATACCTCAGCACCGGGGCCCGCAATGGTCTCTCGGCGGCCCTGGATATAATCAACAATTTTGATAAGAAGTTCTGCCAAAAACTGTTTTGAACAATAACAATATGATATTGACAGCGATTTATAGTAGACACATTTTTCTAGTGTTATTTCTTGTTCTTAGGAAGGAGCCCAATTGGCACTGTTTGGGGGGGGGGCTAGCATCATATAAACACGGCCTTGTAAACGAATTATGAAACAAATCACAATGCACGACAGAATTAAATCAGGCCCGGACTATTGGGCCACCTACCTGGCTAACTGGCAATCACCAGGTGGCCCAAATCCCTTGGCAGGCTGCAATTTTTTAATTATTATTTTAACACAATAATAATTTTGTTATTGTTCATAACACTGGAATTTTTTATTAACTTTTTCTTATTACGCCTAATATTTAAAATTTTTTTATTACAGGCATCAACACCGTAAGCCATACTATTTTATATTTATACCGCTCGTCAAATGTTAAAAGTATATTTTTTTTTATAATAGTTTATAGTCCTTTATACCAAGTGTTTTAAGACTGAAACGGCTGTGTCAGAAGCACCTAAGTACTTCCAGTCGTGGATCCTAATTTGAACCTTTTAACTTTTCCCTCTTCGTTTCTCCAGGCTTAGGACTGGCTTGCAAAAGCAAGGCGGAGTTGTGTTAAGAGTATAATAAAAAAAATGTGTCTAAAATGTTTCCAGGGGTTTACTTCCGCTAGCTTTATTTATAATTTACTTCAAGATTAGTAGAAATGAATTTAAAAAATTTCTTATTAACTTCACTTATCAGAAACAAATTTCTAGTTCTTTCGATAAGACAATCTGGGAATTCGGCCAATTTTACTGCTCAGGTACCATCTCGAACAGGTTCACAATCCATCAATCACAAACATTTAAACATTTTTACTGAGGATCAAAGGCATTCTGCTACTGTACTTTTGTTTTATTTTTAAAACAATTAGTTTTGGAGGCAATGAGATAATCAAGAGTCATTAATTCAATCAAACAATCAAGTCAATCTGGCCCTTAACGTACCAACGCATACTAATAAAATTTCGTCACAAAAACGTTCAACGTAACCGTAAAATTTGTTCACCAGATGGCTTTAAAAACGTGTTTTTATTTTAAACTAGCGGGCTACCCGGCGTTTTTAAAGGTTTATCTCTCGCTCCCGTTTCTTCCCCGTTTGCTCCCACGCTCCCGGTCGCTTTCCTGCTTTCGGTCGCTTTTTCGTTCCCGCTCGTTCTCCCGTTTCCGCTCGCTCTCCCGTTTCCGCTCGCTCTCCCGTTCCCGTTTCCGCTCGCTCTCCCGCACACTTTGTGACCGATCTCATTTTTTTTCTCATAAAATCAATTTTTCAGATCTCCAGTCTTATCATCTTTGGAAAATTGTGCGACTATTAGTGACTAATGAACATCCGATTGAAAACTCGAGTCTGCTTGCTGGGGGGCATCGCCAGGTATATATATATATACCCAGATAAGAAATAAAAGTTTGTGATGAGCCTCATAGAAGAGATTCTTGTGAAAAAAACAGTAATTCGAGATAAACAAATTATTTCAGACCTTTTTTACTAAAAGGCGTTATATAAGCTCATTTGATTGATTGATTGATTGATTGATTGATTGATTGATTGATTGATTGATTGATTGATTGATTGATTGATTGATTGATTGATTGATTGATTGATTGATTGATTGATTGATTGATTGATTGATTGATTGATTGATTGATTGATTGATTGATTGATTGATTGATTGATTGATTGATTGATTGATTGATTGATTGATTGATTGATTGATTGATTGATTGATTGATTGATTGATTGATTGATTGATTGATTGATTGATTGATTGATTGATTGATTGATTGATTGATTGATTGATTGATTGATTGATTGATTGATTGATTGATTGATTGATTGATTGATTGATTGATTGATTGATTGATTGATTGATTGATTGATTGATTGATTGATTGATTGATTGATTGATTGATTGATTGATTGATTGATTGATTGATTGATTGATTGATTGATTGATTGATTGATTGATTGATTGATTGATTGATTGATTGATTGATTGATTGATTGATTGATTTATTTATTGATTGATTGATTGATTGATTGATTGATTGATTGATTGATTGATTGATTGATTGATTGATTGATTGATTGATTGAGTGAGTGATTATAGAAAAAGACTCGTTCAACCTAAACAGACAACATAATTAAAAGCTTGTAAAAAATCAAATTGTTTATGGTCATTCATTTTTGTAAACTTATAAACAATAAGCAGATGGAGACAAAACTTTCTACCTTTGGACAAATATTGTTAAATAAACGTAAAAGTCAAAAAGCCTTCAAAACAAATCACAATTCCTCAAATTGTATTCCTTGTTTGAGAGTATCGCTGGGAAACTCATTTTAATACGCTCTCGAACAGACATTGTCTCTAACAGTCTAACGTATTCAAAGCTTAATGCCAACATAAAAGGAATTACATAATCAGAATTTAATTATAATTAATAATTTTCAAGAAAGAGAAAGGAAAGGTGAGACAATACACGGAGATGATTTTAACAACCTGCGATGATGATGGCATGTCTCGTATTGGCTGAGACGCAATAACACATCTATCTTTTAACTGGGAGTTCTTGGACATGCGATGTGGTGGTTTCAAGACGACGCAAGGTGGATATGACATTAAACTCGAGATGATCTTGTGAAAATCAATTCCAGTGCGTTCGTAGCACGTGGTGTAAAATTAATTAGAAGAGAGAATCGGAGAAAAAAAGTTATTTTTTCGGTGTTTAGATGAGAGGGTCATTCGAATTTCGATTGCTATCTTGCGATGGATTTTCTGATATCACTGCATGCCATGCAAGAAGAAGGCTACTTGCAGTTTTTGGATAACCACAATACACACCTGTAGTGCACGTACACCTAACCACACACACACACACACACACACACACACACACACACACCTGTATACACAACGTGAAACATGGTCGCATACGTTGTGGCACCGCATTTAATTGAGATGCTTCGACTTCTCCATTCACAATAATACAGAGGAAGGATATTTTATACAGTCGTTGAGACGTCTCTCCTCTTTTCTCCGTCTCTCCATCCTTCTCCTTCCTACGTTCTTCTGCTGTGTAAGGTGTTTTCAAGGAAAACTCCATCGATTATTTCTCCCCGGCGTTTCCATGGATTAATTTCAGAACATTTTTTTTTTTTTAATGAGTGCGAAACTACTTATACACGACGGAGTTTTAATTCACAGAGAGAAGATGATGATAGAGCTTCGACGACTGGAGCGGTGCTTGTTCAGACGCTTCGCTGACGCCTGGACATATATATATATATCAACTTTATTAACCGTCGAGCGGAATATTCGTCAATTTTCAAAACCAATTTCAATACAAATTTATATAAATGCAAGATGCTCTGATTTGTAGTCTCGAAAAAAAAACTTTAACATCATTTCTGCGTTGTACATTCTCTCTCTAGGTCGAGGAAAACAGAAACTAACGATCAGGTGCAAGTAAGAGATATTCAAGTACAGTTCTTTCTCCAGATAGAATGGCAGGTAACACGATGCATAATACATCGTTGAGTTCTTCTAGCACGACAAACACCAGTGGCGTGTAAAGAAATACTCTGTGAAACATCACTGATCTTCTTAACGAAAAAAAGTCCTGTAATAATGAGATCCTCTGTGTCTTCGTCGTTAACGAAAATCAAGGGCGAGGACAGTAACAGCGGTCTGTACGAGAGACTTTCCTACGAATCACTGCACAGTCAGCAGTGCCTCAAGGACATTGTCCTCGGCCGAAGGATAGGCTTCTATCGTCTCAAAGACCAAATTGGATCCGGAAATTTTTCTCAAGTTCGTCTTGGAGTTCATCTTCTGACTTACAGTGAGTAACGCTTAATTATTTTAGTAGATTTTTAAATAGTTTAAAATTAATTAAAATACCATATTTAATCTCATCAATCAGACAAAGTAGCCGTCAAAATTCTGGACAAAATAAGAATGGATCAAAAAGTGAAGCGCCTTCTATCACGCGAGATATCCTGCATGGAAAGCTTACATCATCCGAACATCATCAGGTTCTATGAGGTCATTGAGACACTATCGAAAATCTTCATCATCATGGAATACGCCAGCGATGGAGAACTTTACACGAAAATTGTACACGAAGGAAAAATCCCGGAAGTACACGGGAAAATCTATTTCTCTCAGATCGTAGCAGCCTTACAACACATGGTGGGTAGGCTACTTGAATATACATATTGAATGTTAAGCTGTAGGTTTACAGGTTGAGGAACCGGGTAAATATGTTTTAACAGTAGATATACAATACAATTTAAGTCATTTTTATTTACCAATGCTTTTATTAACTCGTCGGCTCTGTTTCTCTGTCTGTTTCTCTGTCTGTTTCTCTGTCTGTTTCAAATCTTGCAATCAATTTTTGAGTCACTTCCTGATGATAGATTTTTTTCAAATTTTGCATACATGCTCAAGATAGAAGACAATGCAATATTCAATTATTAGTTTTACAATAAGTCAATTAATTTAGTTAATTTTCCTGAGGATTTTATCGAGGGGTTTCTTGAGGGTTTTCTTGAGGGTTTTCTTGAGGGTTTTCTTGAGGGTTTTTTTGAGGGTTTTCTTGACCACAAAACGCTAACCGACTGGCAGACTATTTTACCAAGTTAACACGAACCACACTCACTGACCGCGATTCTCAAGCGTGTACGAAATTTTCATGAAAATAGTTGAGATATTTAAATTCGATGCTTTTTGATGATATTTTTATTATTATTACCAATGCTTTTATTAACTCGTCGTCTCTGTTTCTCTGTCTGTTTGTTTGTTTCTCTGTCTGTTTCAAATCTTGCAATCAATTTTTGAGTCACTTCCTGATGATAGATTTTTTCAAATTTTGCATACATGCTCAAAATAGAAGACAATGCAATATTCAATTATTAGTTTTACAATAAGTCAATTAATTTAGATAATTTTAATTAATTTCGATATTTCGATATAATTAAGATATTTCGATTTTAACATAAAATAAAAGAGTAATATAAGAAAAAATTGATTGCAAAATTTGTGTTTTAATTACATATAAGAGCATTGGTTTTAAAAATTCGTTTTTAATTTACTTGTTCTTATTAAATTCACCACCGGTCTTGCTTGCTGGTTTGTTTGTTTGAAAGTGAAAATTAACTAACTTAACGTCATCCAATCGAGCTGAAATTTGAAATATAGGCTTGAAATAATGTAGGCTACAATAATAAAGTTACATTATAAAAACTGTAAATTTGATTATGCAAACCATTCTCTCAGTAAATATATCTTAAATACTTTATTTTTTCTCGCTCTGCTGATTTTCATGAAACAATGCTTTTATTTATAATAGTTTATAGTCCTTTAAACGAGGTGTTTAAAAGCTCAAATTGCAGCAGTATGTAGGAAACAATCGAAGTATACTTCATGTCGCGGATAATCAAATTACTGATTCTTTTTTTCTTCATTCCGAAACAAACAATGCTAACCGAATTTTACTTCAACATTCAGCACGGCATTAACATCGTACATAGAGACCTGAAAGCAGAAAACATCTTCTTTTCCAATCCTCAAACCTTGAAACTCGGCGACTTCGGCTTCAGTAACGTCTGCGGTCCCGGAGAAACCTTGAGTACTTTCTGCGGATCGCCTCCTTACGCTGCTCCTGAACTGTTCAACGACACCAGCTATTACGGAGCTTACGTCGATATATGGGCCGTCGGCGTTGTCTTGTATTTCATGACTGTCGGCCATCTTCCGTTTCAAGGTGACACTATCGGCCGGTAGGTGAGCTAACCGATCTGACATTCCAGAAATATTTTTTATCTCTTTATTTCCGATATATTTATTTTTTTTTGATTATTTTGTAGGTTGAAAAAATGTATTGCCGAGTGCAACATCGAAATGCCGAACGAGGTTTCAGATTCTTGTCAGTTTCTCATCAGGTCGATATTGAAGCTCGAACCAACCGACAGGCTCACTCTAGAAGAAATCAGAAATTCAGAATGGCTTAAAAACTCTCATTTCCCTGAACCTCTGAAAGTTCCTTCGAACATGGAATTCATTCCAAAGTTAGACACCTGATCAATTTATATAGCTCATTTTTTTTCTATTATTTCTATTTATCTGTTATTTTAATTTAGATCAATAGATCAAGCCGACGAAGATCACCTTGAAACGAGAAGAAGATTAAAAGATCTTGGAATTTCTGAGGATCACATCAGTTATGCCTTATCAAAGCAATGCAGAAGTAGCATAGCCGGTACCTACCAGATCGTTTTACACCAGGTTCAGAGAACGAAAGGCGTCGGTGAATTGAGCGAAAGTGTCGAGCCACAATTTCAAGAGATGAGTATTCAATCCAATGGATCCAAGAAACAGTCACGTTTGTGCAGCATTGTGTGACTAAAATAAATCGATCAACAGTTTTGAAGACGAGTGCTAAAAAAGATTTTTTTTAGTTTTTTTCTTTTTGTTTGCACTCATTTGTTCAGTGACCTTATGTGCAGCAGCAACATATTTTTCTTATTAAGTAGAAAATTTAGATTTTTTTTTATAAAAATAATATATTTTTGTTTTGTTTTTTTTAACTTCACCACACCGACGACATTAGCAGATGACTTGAAGTGACAGCTAAACAAATTATGAAAAAGTAAAATTAATTAAGAGTTGTCGAGCGAAGCATGTCGCAGCTTCTACCTCATCCTCTCATCCTCGCTATGCAGAAAGTTTTTCGAACCTTTTTGTCTTCGTATTAACTGACATTAACTGTCGTCAAACTAAACAAAAATTGACGTTGTACCCCGATTTTAGAATGACTGGAATGCAGAGGCGTGGATTGAGGGGGGCTGAGGGGGGCCACGGCCCCCCTCAAGATTTTTCCACCAAATAGAAAAAAATATCTTTTCTAGCTCACCCATGAATGAGTATTTACTAGTATTTAGATTAGTTGATATAAACAGTAGTTATCAAATTTTTTGAATTATATCTACTTATATTCTGCCACCGGCTAATATTTTTCAATCTTTTAGTGCTTAGTTTCTCGCACTTCTTACTTTTCTCATAATTATTTCTCCATCTCTTGTTCTTCTTCACTGGCTTAAAATTTGCTTACTAATGTTTAAAATTGAAAATTGCTCTTCTCCATTCTACCAAACTAACTTAATACAAATCCCTCCTAAGTCTGGTCTTCGATCTTTCTCTCTTAGCCACTTTCGTATCTTTTCTATTAAGCATTCTTTTCCTAAACGCTCTTTTTCCTACTCTGGCTCCTTTCTCTGGAACTCTCTTCCTACTTTTCTTACTAAATCTATTTCTCTCACTGTTTTCCGTCGGAGGTTTAAAACTTATCTGTTTAATAAGTTCGTTTCCGAGCGCTATTGAACGCCAAGGAAATAGCGCTATAGAAATTTAATCGATTGATTGATTGATTAATTGCTTGCTTTCGGTCCATCCGATCGAACTCGTATGAAATTTAAACTCGTTTATCTGTCCTAGCTTGAGGAACAATTAGCATATTCTTATCCTACCCGGTTGCTTGAGCTTTCGTACCGATATTTTTTCAATTCATTTTAAATTATTTTTATTAGCTCACACACGATTGAGTATTTAAATTAGTTGATGAAAGCAATATTTATCATACTTGTTGATTAATATCCAATTAGTTAAATCTCTGCTATTATTTTCCAATTTTTTATTAGTACTTTTAGTCTATTTGATCTTGATGATTCAGTGGACAACTTTGTAGAAATGAAAGAACGTCGATACCCTTTGTTACATTCATAATTTAAACGCTTTTATGTCTGCATTCAATTCAGTATTAAATAAAAGTAAACTTTTTTAAACTGTTTTTTTAACTAATATGATGATTTACATGAAAATACAACATATATGGAATAACCATTTTTGTTTGAAGTTTCTTTGGGTTGAAGTTAAAAAATCTTCGCCCCCCTCAACATTTTGCTGAATCCACGCCTCTGCTGGAATGTTCCGTTTTTGATGTGATTTGCAAATTTTATTTCAATGTCAGAGATACCTATTTCAACCTTATTTGGGCCCACTTCGACCTTCAACTCCGCCTCGCTAATTGCGAGCCAGTCCCAAGCCTGGAGAAAGGAGGAGGGAAAAGGAAAAAAGATCAAATTCTGATCCACGGCAGGAAGTACTTAAGTGCTTCCTACATACAGCCATTAGAATCTTAAAACACCTGGTGTAAAGGACTATAAACTATTATAAAAAAAACAAAACAGTTTGACCTTTTGGGATTCATTTTCAACTTTTATGGGACCTATTTCCATGTGCCGTAGTTACTACGCTCGACCCAATTGTGGAGCCCAAAGTGAATTTTATTTGTAGTGAAGTTCATAGGCATACGGGTACGCAAGCAAGACCGGCGGTAAAATTAAAATTAATATAAGAGATTTAAAAAACACTTCCTGTTGTTTATAAAATCTTTCCAGAGGTTGAATCATGTTTCTATGCTGTGTTGATGTTTCAGTGACAGCTTTTGCTGTAAATAAAATAGACATTATATAATTTTGCATATCATTGTGCATGTGCATCGAGAAATAAAACACCTGACCAAAAGTCCCCTCCAGATTATGAACTTTGTTTACATTTTACATTTAGTTTCGGAATTCGGGACGAGTGAGTAAAGTTGTGGTCGTAAGCTAAACTCTGCCTTTTTAAAGGGCCGTTAAGAAAAAGGAGTTTTTAATTGAAATTGGGTATTTGTTTTAGAAAATAAAAGTTTTGGAAAATTAAAAATGTTGATGTCCTGTTATCAAACGTTTGTCAGAAAAACAATAATGTTATGTGGCAGTCGGGAGATCGTATCTATTTCTCGGAGGTTTTTCAATGAAAAAGTTTTAATGAAAAGTCAAATTTATCTTCAATCTTCTAAAACACTATTATTAGGAAATC
>OZ022239.1:3900707-3995707 GCA_963978895.1 Erpobdella octoculata
CAATTTTTAAATTTTTTTCTATATAAACTTCATCGCCGGCCTTGCTTGCTTGTATGCAAAACTTAAAAGTGAAATTTAACTAACTTTCCGTTATCCAATTAAGCTGAAAATTTTAATATATATTATTTTTTAAAAATTTTCTGAAATTTTTGTTTTACTTTTTATTTAAAAAAAAATTATCTAAGTTTTGAAAAAAACAATAATTCAAACGTTAATAAATTAATGAATAAATTTATAAAAAACTTTCATTAAAAAAGTTCTGCATTTAATGAAAAATCGCCGAATCATAATAAATGTAATAAGGAATTTGTGAAAAAACCTGGATTTCATGGCTAACTTGCTTGTTTTTGGAGAAATACATGGGTATGAGATCAGAGTTGTTATATTCTGCCAAACTGCACACTTTCCCAACATAATGACACTCTGTGGCGTAGCGAAGGGAGGCAGGGAGGGGCATCTGCTCCCGGGTGCCAGGCTTTGGGGCGCAAAAAAGCAAAAGAAAAGACAACAATTTTTTATACCTTGCCCCCGGGCGCCAGATACTCTTGCTACGCCACTGATGACACTACACGATCTGACCCAAATATATTTTAAATATGGTTGTTTTAATAACATGGATTTGTGATCTTTTAATTACAACTAATTAAACACAATTGAAATTAACTTATTATTGCATAAAATGTTTTTTAGGTGCTAGGTTAGCTGAGTTGGTAGAGTGTTATCCTTAAATGTGAGAGCTTCACGGTTCGACTCCCACTCACTGCCTAGTACCTCTTGTAAACGGAAATCTTAGTGAGTAAAATCGTTCTCTCCGTGGGGCATGAACAGCGCCTTTGAACTCTGGAAAAGGCGCTATATAAACTATCAAAAACAACCCGATCTACCACGGGGGTTTAAAACGCTAGACTCGACGTGTAGACTATGGAGGGAAAATCACAAGGTTGACTTTTTAGATTCATAAGTTTTAAATGATTTAGTTCGGGTTTCGAATTTTTTAAAAACCCGTTTTTTATTTTATGAAATGTGCACCAGGTAAAGATGTCACTCTATTAACCTTTTGGATTTTAAAACTTTATTGCATCAACTGTTCAGCAAAATGTTTTGTCTGCACCTATTCTAGATTCAGAATTTCAATTTTTCAAGCAATTCAAAAATTAATAAAAAATTAAATGGCTAATTTTAAAACAATTTAAAACTATTGAGTGATAGAAAACAAAGCTAAACCTAAGTCAGCTAAGATTGTGACTATGATGAAGAGGTAATTAAATAAAATACTATGAAAACAAATTGAAAATAAATGAAGAAAATTTAATGATTGAATTACTAATCAACAGGATTTGATTGATAAGTGATTTGAAATGAATAAAATTAGATGATTATAAAGTGTCTTAGACAATTTAATTGCAGCTTTATCTTTTTACGATGCTGCTCAAATCATAGAACTAGTATTCAAAGAATGAAGCAATTTGTGATCGATAAAATTTCTGGAGATAATTAAATATTATCATCAATAATTTTTGAATTGAGAAAGAGCATAAATTATAAAGACTTAGTTCAAAAACTTTTTGCTAGTGAAATAAGTCAGCAATATTTAAATCAAATTAGTTTTAAAAAATGTACAAAAGCTTTCATGGTGAGTTGAAACAAAATGCTCAAAAGCAACACATGAAGCTTAACACAAAGCTTACACACTAAAAAGGAAGCTGAAACTAACTTTTCAAAAGGCTTACACACTCAGACTAAGCTAAAAAATGTAAAAAAAAATAAACAAGAAGCTTATAAAAATGGATAAAAACAGTTTCACAGTAAGCTTTACAAATATACAAAACGTTATATGTGAAGCTTAAAAAGTGTACAAAAACTAAAATTATATACGATGAATATACATTCATTTATAAGAAAAGGTTATAGGCATGTAGATGTGCTATAAATGTCATTTATGATATCCTTAAACAAAATAGCATTTGACTGTAGAGAATTAATTTCTGCAGCTTCGCTTGAATTAACCATATTCTTTGCAGTTTTCTTTCTTTTAAGATGATTTTGTGTTTTCTGAAAAAATGAATTAAAGCAATATACACAAAAGCTTACACTTGAACATCAATTTTTGCTTATTGTTGTAATATTAATGTGTTTTGCATTGAAAAAGATTTTGCACAAAAATAACTAAACATTTGATGCAGTTGAAAACTTAATAACATTATTTATTTATCAATTGCATTCTGGCCATAAAATATACATGAATAAATAAACTTATAAAAAGCCATTATAAATGCTATAATAAAGTGATTTCACCTTGTTATCATGATGATGTACTGTAAATACTTCATTTTCTTCTGATTTTTCATCATCCTATTAACATTATCATGAATTATGACTATTGAACATTCAATTGAGTTATTTTAAAGAAAGGTAAGTTCTACCTCACTGTCAGGATTTAAAAATAAGAGATCTGATTTTTCTGATATGTTGTCATCCTTGATAAAATGAATATCATAAGAATTAAAAAAAAGTTTTTCTAAAGATAGCTTTTTGCCAAATATATCAAGTATCTCGATATCCTTTTAAACTTTTTTCCCAATGGGGAAAATGTTAACTCAATATTAATAAAAAAAACCTAATCAATTTTATTACAAAAGAAAAGTATTAATGTGATATCCAAAAATAGAATACTGACATTTATTCCAAGAATTAAATTAGAATAACAAAGCTAAATAATCATACAAGCAAATTTTTCTTCACTTTTTTCTATTTTCTTCTTTTTGTCTATCATTAAAGAAGCTTCTCTCTTCTTTAGGTTTTTTTGAATAATTTCTTCAGAGAGTTCTGACTTATTTTCATCAATATCCAATTTTGTAATATGAATAATAAACTGAAAAATAAAAAATAGTTAATTCTGTGGTTATAATATATTTCCAATGCAAGATAAGACAAGATAGCTAAGCCCTGTTAACTATTAATATTAAACTTAAACCACTAATTGACTATACTACTATACTTTATACTAATACTATTTACTAGTATACACAAAAATAATTGATGCAATAAAACAAATTGAAAATTAACTAATAATAAATTATATTTGATTGAATTTTTAAAACACTGACGAATCAATTCATTGAATAATTACGCGGAACCCCTAAAGTTATAACTATTACCCAGCCGGCAGCCGGGGCAATAAGCGGTAGAAGTGCTGTTGTCCCGTCGGTTTTGCCAAAACGATTTATTCCTCTATTAATTAATATAGATGTATATATTTTCTAAAGGTTTTAAACATATGTTTTGATTTTTTTATAGATATACATATATTCTAATGATTTTTTAATTTACTTTGATTTTTTTCAGTAGGTATTTTCTAAAGGTTTTTGGCAAATGTTTTGATTTTTATATAGATGTACATATATTCTAAAGATTTTTCACTTTGCTTTGATTTTTTCAAGTAGACATACGGAACTGCCGCCGGCACAGTAGCAATTTTACCGATTGCAACCTGGACGAACCGCCGAGGCAATAGCTGGGACCGAACGTAATCACCAGATATCGTTCCCGATGTTTTTTTTAAACATGTTGAAAAAGCCCCTTCAACCTGCTGGGGACCCACTTAAAAAATAGAATATTTCACAATGTTGAATTTGCCAGTTATTTGACGATAGAAATAATATGTGGTGAAAGTGAATATTTATTTTCTATTGAGATAAATAAATCATATAATTTGTTTTTAAAATTATTTGTATTGCTGCCGCGCACTGTAAATAGCCTTTTGTGCTATAATATAGTGCGCTCACTGTTAAAAACGAATGCCTATTAGCAGTGCTTAACCGCTCACTGTCAATAGCCAATCGCGTTATTTTACAGTGCGCGCACTGTCAATAGATTCTACGTTTTTTGAATCACAGCTATTTATAACAATAAAACTTAAACAAAAATTACTCTATTGAACAACTGACCTTATAAAGTTTTCGAAACTTCAGCATCAAAACAAATCTACTTCGTTTAACAACCAAGAAAAACGCTATAATATGGCGAAATGCGCGGCCAAATGACTAGCCGAAAAGCATTATCGTTAATGATTTCGGTTGCTTATTTCAAAAAATTGCTGTTTCAAACAGTAATTTGATTAATTAATCGATTAGGTTTTATAAATTTATTAACATTAAAAAGAATAATTTATTTTACATTTACTATATCAAGTAAATATACAACTTGTAATAAAAAGAGTTTTAAAATCCACTGAATTGTTTACGAAGCCTAAAATCCAATGGTTCCTAAAATCCGATTTCGGTTCCTTAAATCCACTAAAACGGTGCAACAAGTCCATATAAATATAAACAAAAAATTTACAGAACTGGACTTCTTGAACCGCTACGGTTCGTAAAGTCCATTTTCGCGGTTTGGCAAATCCACTTTTATTATTATTATTATTATTATTATTATTATTATTATTATTATTATTATTATTATTATTATTATTATTATTATTATTATTATTATTATTATTATTATTATTATTATTATTATTATTATTATTATTATTATTATTATTATTATTATTATTATTATTATTATTATTATTATTATTATTATTATTATTATTATTACTGCTACTATTATTTTATCCTTTAACTAGCAGTGCCCGTAGCGGCTTCGCTCGCATGAAATTAGAGAGTTTGAACCGTGCATCCATAGTAGAGATCATTTTTTTAGGTCTCGGCTCGGCCCGTCGACAAACTCGTGGCCCGGCACAGCCCATCTGAATTAGGCCCGGCCCATTTTTACAGGCCTAGAAGTTCTATATACTTGATGAAAAACTTCGGCCCGTCCCACCTTGACCTCAGGTTTGGCCCGGCCAAACTGAAGACCCTAAAATCACTAAAATATCTATATACTTGGTGAAAAGCCTCGGCCCGTCCCACTTTGATTTAAGGTTTGGCCTGGCCCGTGTGAAGACTCTAATATAACGGCTTGGCCCGGCCGATGATAAACTGGACTTAGCTACTTTTAACCGGCACAAAACTTCAAAATACTAATTTTTACATTTGTAGCACTTACAGTTTGTGAGTAGCAGTTATTTTGAAATCAAATAACCCTTATTTCCACCCCACATTTGAGGTCCTGGAAACCAAATTTTCAAAAAATGCTAAAACACGTATTTCATTATTTTTGGAGTAGAAACTAAATACTAATTTTTATTTCTGTAGCATTAACAGTTTTTGAGTAGCAGTTACTTTAAAAACCAAATAACCCAAAAAATGATGAAACACGTATATCTTTTTTTTTGAGTAGATACTAAGTATTAAATTTTACATCTGTGGCAATTACAGTTGTTGAGTAACAGTTACTTTAAAAACCAAATAACCCTATTTTCCACCCCACATTTGAAGTCCTGGAAACCAAATTTTCAAAAAATTGTGAAACCCGTATATCATTATTTTTAGAGTAGAAACTAAATTC
The DNA here is from genome assembly GCA_963978895.1 of Erpobdella octoculata. Taxonomy (NCBI): domain Eukaryota; kingdom Metazoa; phylum Annelida; class Clitellata; order Hirudinida; family Erpobdellidae; genus Erpobdella; species Erpobdella octoculata. The sequence goes on from OZ022239.1 coordinate 3,906,159, forward strand.
TAATTTTTACTTTTGTAACATTAACAGTTTTTGAGTAGAAGCTACTTTAAAAACCAAATAACCCAATTTTCCAACCCACATTTGAGGTCCGGGAAACCAAATTTTTTAAAAATGGTGAAACACGTATATCTTTATTTTTAGAAAAGAAACTAAATAATAATTTTTACATCTGTGGTATTTACTGTTTTTGAGTAGCAGTTACTATAAAAGACAATTAGCCCTATTTTTCACCCCACATTTGAAGTCCTGGAAACCAAACTTTAAAAAATTCTAAAACACGTATTTCATTATTTTTGGAGTAGAAACTAAATACTAATTTTTACTCCTGTAGCATTAACAGTTTTTGAGTAGAAGCTACTTTAAAAACCAAATAACCCAATTTTCCAACCCACATTTGAGGTCCGGGAAATCGAATTTTCAAAAAATGGTGAAACACGTATCTTTTTATTTTTCAAAAAGAATCTATAGACCAAATTTCAAAATCTCCTCATTTTTGGTTTTCGAGATATACATTGTTTTAGAAAAAAGTTTGTTTTCCAGTTTTTTCCCCTCAGGAGCAAAATTTTCAAAAATCCTTTCTTAGCGGATGTTTACGCTATAAAAGTAATATAAGTTCCAAATTTCACGTTCCTAGGATGAGGCGTTTGAGCTCGGCGTTGATTATCAGTCAGTCAGTCAGTCAGTCAGTCAGTCAGTCAGTCAGTCAGTCAGGACATGTTCTTTTATATATATAGATTAAACGTTTTTAATTATACTTATTTTATCCTCATAACTCCAGTTTATTTTATGTACGTTATTTAATTACATTGTCTAAATTTGATTATTTTTATTAATATCCTTCTATTGAGATAATTCCTTGAGGATATTAGTTTATTTGTATATTTAGTTATTACATGTTTTCTTATCTTTTGCCTCCTTTTACGCGATCGTATTTACAGACTCTGAAGATGGCGAAAGCCGAAACGGCCCGTAAGTCTGAAATAAAGAAAGTTTTAAATGTTAATACTTTTCTTAATACGTGTTGCAGTAAACAAAAAACGTTGTTCCGAAATATTGAGAAAGTATCTATAAAACTCATAGCGGCTAAATGGAGACTTATTTTTAATCGAGCTTGTCTTAAAGAATATATATATTTATATATTCCATATATATATATATATATATATATATATATATATATATATATATATATATATATATATATATATATATATATATATATATATACATATATATATATATATACATATATATATATATACATATGTATTTCCTATAGGTCAAATTACCGTCTAGTATTCATCGGCTTCAAAGCGATTTTGAACCTCTCATCAGCACAATGAACCATTTCTGTAAAAAAATCATTTCATGTAAAAGACAATTTACTGAAATTATGTTAATGAAAACAAACCTTGCAAAGCCAGAATGTCCAATCTGCTACAATCAAGATTCCGTGATAGTTTTTCTAGACAACTGCACTCACGTCGTCTGCTTCAACTGCTTGCTTAATTTGAGAATACATGATCACAATAAATGCCCCATGTGTAGAGCCCCGTGGAACAATTTCATAATAACAACTGAAATGATAACACAGGACACCAAAAATATTCTATTAGAACTTCATGGAGATTGTGATGATATAAACACCGGCGCAGATGCAAAACTTAACTTAGTTTGAAGGGGGCTTAGAAAATCTTAGCGACTTATTTAAGATTTATTTTTTAACGCATACGAATTACATGTCTACTTTTCATTCTATCTTTAAAATGATTTTGCGACCTTAAAAATTTAATAAACGATGCGTACATTTTGACTTTTCCAGCACTATCTTTATATGAAAACTAGATACACAACCCTGGTATAAAACTTTCAATTGGCCTCAAATGGTACAACCAACTGCCTCGTAGGCATTGATATATATATCAATGGTCATAGGTATCAATCAATTGTATCTAAATAGGCGCTATAACTTTACCTGTCATTCAATAGCACTCGGATATGAACTGATCAAGATCAAACAGATGTTTTTCAAGTCCACGACTTATTCCTCAATCGTTTTTCTCGTGATATACAAACCTTTTATTGCTGATTTTCTAACGTCAGTTTATTCTACGTTGAATTCACCCGCAACAAATTATATAAAAATATTCATAGAATTTTTTAAAGTTTTGTTCACAAAAAATAAAATTAAAAAAAAATTTCTATCAAACTTTTATGAAAATATAATTAGTGTAGTTAAGCAAGCTGCTTTTAAATAAGCATAGAAATCGACTGTCTATTTTTTAAGTTTTTCATGCATGTTAAGTTAAAATATAGGTGATTTTTTTTAAAAATGTAAAAACTGCAATAAAATTGAAATAAGTTGAAAAAGAGTTGTTTAGAGTTAATTAAATTGAGTTTAAATATGCTTTTAAAAGATGTTTATAGCTGCAAAATATTTTTTATTAGTTTTGACCGACTTTACAAAAAAATTAAGTTTATTAATACAACTTTATTATTGGTTTAGCAAACCAGACAGACTTTTTCACAGCAGTTGTCACAATGGTCATAAGTCTAAAATAACTCAAAATCTTTGATGGCGTTAAGTTATTATACACTAAAGCATAATAGTATTTGCTCGTAACTTTTATTTATAATCTACAGGAAGAACTTTTGACAAAAAACCATTTACATGCGTTTACGATTTTTGGCAAAGATAATTTAATCAAAATTTTACATAGATTCAATTTGTTTCTGAACAAATGTACAGACATTTTTAACAATATTTGTGCGGTAACCCGAAGGGTCATTTTAGCAAAGCCTGAGTAAAGCAAAATGTTTAAAAAGCCCACACACTCCAAAAATTATATCTTCCTAGTGCTAAGGGCTAAGCTAAACCTTTCTTTTTAAAATGGCTAATATGACATTATAGTGGCAGCTACTTTTTCATTTTTTTTTTACAAACCTTATACATTTTTACCAATGCTTTTATTAACTCGTCGGCTCTGTTTCTCTGTCTGTCTGTTTCTCTGTCTGTTTCAAATCTTGCAATCAATTTTTGAGTCACTTCCTGATGAAAGATTTTTTTCAAATTTTGCATACATGCTCAAGATAGAAGACATTCCAATATTCAATTATTAGTTTTACAATAAGTCAATTAATTTAGTTAATTTTCTTGAGGATTTTATCGAGGGGTTTTTTGAGGGTTTTCTTGAGGGTTTTCTTGAGGGTTTTCTTGACCACAAAACGCTAACCGACTGGCAGACTATTTTACCAAGTTAACACGAACCACACTCACTGACCGCGATTCTCAAGCGTGTACGAAATTTTCATGAAAATAGTTGAGATATTTAAATTCGATGCTTTTTGATGATATTTTTATTATTATTACCAATGCTTTTATTAACTCGTCGTCTCTGTTTCTCTGTCTGTCTGTTTGTTTCTCTGTCTGTTTCAAATCTTGCAATCAATTTTTGAGTCACTTCCTGATGATAGATTTTTTCAAATTTTGCATACATGCTCAAAATAGAAGACAATGCAATATTCAATTATTAGTTTTACAATAAGTCAATTAATTTAGATAATTTTAATTAATTTCGATATTTCGATATAATTAAGATATTTCGACTTTAACATAAAATAAAAGAGTAATATAAGAAAAAATTGATTGAAAAATTTGTGTTTTAATTACATATAAGAGCATTGGTTTTAAAAATTCGTTTTTAATTTACTTGTTTCTTATCAAAATAGCTGATGCCCCAAGGGGCTAGTCGTATATTTATTTTTCCTAAGATTAATATTTTTCAAATTGTAAAAAAATTTCAAATAAAGCATCCTTTGATCTCTGTAATCCTCGTATTTAGTCCACAAACGACATATGGTTGTTACGCTATTACCGGCGACTTTATTGGCGTCTATTAGTTGAACTGGCGACTAGTTTTCCGGCGACAAATTGGGGTGGCGACTAGTTGGGCTGCGTTTAGTTGTCGGGGTGTTTTTAAGTCCAGGCAGGTCGATTGTTTTAGGAATGATTAACTTTAAAAAAATTTAAATACGATTATGTTATTTATCATTTAGTAATTTAGTTTTTAATGTTGAAAATAACGCTTTAAAATTAAACTCAGTAATTCCATCATTACTAAAACTGTCTATGCATACATATGCGTGCTGGTTACTTTGATTATCGGCTGTGAATGGTTGCAGTTTTCCAATAAATGTTTAAATTTTTAGAATTTTTTGGTAGTCAACAATAATTTGAAAATGTTTGAAGAAAAGGGGGAGTTTGGTTTACAGTCGTTACCCTTGTTACAAAATCGTTTAAAAAAAGATCCGGAGTCATACAAGGACAGTGTTAGTCTTTTTATATTTTTTCCTTTATTTTAGTTTTTTTTTTAGTTTTTTTACGGAACGAATGAAATAGTTGTTTTAAATCTTTTATATTAACTTCACCGCCGGTTTTGATTGCTTGCTTGAATATTTGCAAACCTTGAAAGATAAAATTAACGTTTTGATGGCTTACTTGTTACATCTATTTTATTTTACTGTACTGTAATCAGACTAATCAGTCTAATCCAATTGAGCTGAAATTTAAAATATAGGCTAACTCCTCATGAAAATGCATTATACTAAAATTTAAAAAATTTTGTAAAAATTAAAAAAAATTCATTGAAATTTTTTTTATTAAGAATAGTAATTGTTTCTGTTTTAAAACAAAAAAATATCATTTAAAAAGATATTTTTTGCAATAAATGAAAAGCCGGCGAATTCAGAAATATAAGGGATTTATTAAAAAACCTGGTTTGTACGTTTTATGGCTTACTTGTTACATCTATTTTATTTTTTGATTTCAGTTTGAAAGTGCCACTGAAACATTTAACAAATTGTGGGAAACGTTTCTTCTTAGTCCATCAAATCATGCAGAAGAATTAGTGTCCCTTGTTATGTTTCTTGCACAGGTTAGTTAAGTTTTAGTACTATTTTATTATGTTGTACTTTTTAGTAAAATTTTTTCTTGTCTTTATTTTTATTGCACGGTGTTCAACCGTTTGCTCGGAAATGCAGAACATTTTTTAATCGCGAATCTATGAAGGTGTCCACTGTCCAGTATATTTTATCAAGTTTATGTCATTTTTTTCTCGTTCGCTGGTCTCAGGTCTCCCATTGTTATAAGGAACAGTCAAAAGAGTTATCTTCACGGTTGATGTCAGTTCTTGGAAAATACGGACCACAACTAGATGCAGATATGAGACTGGTTTGTCTAACTTTGTAATTTTAAGACAAAATTTATTGGTTTGTCTAACTTAGCAATATCAAGACAAAGTTTATTGGATATCTTATACATTTGTTATTTTCATTAAAAATATTTTATAAGGATTCGCTAAACAAAGTTATAAAAAAATCTCGATTTTTACAGACATTCTGCAGGGCATTGATCTTAATGAGAAACAAAAATTTGATTTCTGCAGTGGCGATTTTGCAGTTGTTTTTTGGTCTTTTTCGCTGCCAAGACAAAGTCTTGAGGGAAACTCTGAGAAATTATATCGTTCAAGACATTAAAAATGTTAACAAGAAAAGCAAGAACGCTTCTTTGAATTCAGTGGGTCACTTTTAGTCTTTTGAAATCATTCTATGTTTTTATTTCATTCTTTTTGGACAAATAGTAATTAGCGATTATACAATTTTTCTAGGCATTGCAAAATTTTATGTTTGTGATGTTGAAAGACGACAATGCCGTTGCTGCTAAAATATCTCTAGTAAGTCCTGTTTCTTCAGATGGTTAATTTTTTTTAATTTTTCAAGTTTTTTATCATATATTAAATATTATTGTTATTTTTTATTAATTTTTTAAGTTTTTTGTCATATATTAAATTATTTAATTTTTTTTTTAAGGACATTGTCATCGAGTTATATCACAGAAGGATATGGAATGATTCGAAGACGGCCAACATCATTTCTACCGCACTCTTCTCTAAGAGCAACAAAGTCAGAAGTTGACATAGTATTTTATTTAACAATACTGCTATCAACATTAGTAACATCGTATTTAACATGATTTGAAATATTTTAATAGTTCTTATTATTGTCACCATTATTTTAATATATTAATTAATATAATATAATTTATATTATTAATTATCAATATAGAATTATAACATCATTTATCATATCTTAAATTAATGTCAGTAATTAATTTTACCATTCACTGTGGTTTCATGAGATTGACAATCATCGTTTGTTACAATTTATCTTCAGCTTGTCGTGGCCGCACTTAAGTTTTTCATCGGTTCAGAAAATGGAAACGTTGAAAGCGACAGTGACGATGATGAGCCAGTTTGTATATTTGATCTTTTGTTATGTGTTTGTAATTTGTATCAATCGTATTAATAATAATAATAATAATTAATAATAATAATAATTGATAATAATTAATAATACTAATAATAATTAATGTTCATACAACTAGAAAGAAAAAAGAAATTCAACACAACTCCAGTTGGCTTTTCGAGTGGCAAAAAAGACAAAGAAAAGAGAGAAAAGGTTGAACCGAGCTCTCGACATGATCAATGTAGATTTTATGTTATTTTATTTATTTATTTATTATTTAGTTTTATTTAAAATTTATTTTTATTATATCCTATTGATTTTATTTTACAGAATAGTTTGTATTTTTTCTATATTTTTTGTTCGTGAAACATTAATAGAATAGGTCATCGTTTTGTTTTGACATTTTTATGGGACAACCATTTTATTATAATGCTTTGGGCTATTACGACCAAGTTGTACTAAATGTTATGTTTTTGTTGATTTCAGAATCAGAAGAAAAAGAGAAAGAAGGTGGTTGGTTGTTTCTCGGCCATTCACCTCATCAACGATCCTCAAGGTTTGTGTTGGTTAAGGGTCGTAATCTGTACGAGGGTCAACTTGTATGGGGGTTAACTACACAGTGGGTCATCTGTATGGGGGTTAACTGCACAGGGGTCATCCATATTGGGGGTTAGCTGCACAGGAGTTATCTGTATTCAGTTCAGCTGATAATTTTGTTAATTTTTATAATTCAGAGCTGGCGGAGAAAGTTTTTGCACAGCTGGAAAGACCGAAGGCAAATGACTTGTTCAGTGTGAAAGTTTTGAAATTGAACTTTGTTTCTCAGCTCATTGGAATTCATAAAGTTTGTCATTTGTAGTTATTGAATATTGATATATTTTAGTTTTTTTTATTATTCATTGTACATATCAAGTCTGTCACTTGTAGTTATTGAATCTTGATATATTTAAGTTTATTATTATTCATTGTACATATAAAAATATTATTTTTTAATTCAAGTAACAGAGAATGATTATAATTTAATTTTTTCTCTTAATTGATTCGAATAACATGTTTGTTTGTTTGTAGCTCATTCTGCTCCAATTCTACCCTTTCTTTGATCGATACTTGAAGCACTCACAAAACGGTCTGTGACTTTCCATTTACTTATTGTTCAATTATTGTAATAACTTTTCTTTTAATTATTAAAATTTAAAAATGTTATTTATTTAAATACGTTCGATTTTGTGCAGAGGTCACAAAACTTCTTCTGTTCCTGGCTCAGGCCTGTCACGAGATGGTCCCACCTGATGTTAGTGTCGTAGTTGTATTTTTAGCTGATGGTAGCAAATCTTTGTGTTCTATTATTTTAAATTGTTATTATTATTATTATTATTATTATTATTATGTTAATAAAATTATTTATTACATTTTTATCATTAATGTTATAATTAAACAAATAAATAAATTTGTTAAACAGATAATTCTTTCTTCCATGAGAACGATCGCTAATAACTTCATTTCAGAACGAAATTCCAACGAAGTCATGGCAGTCGGGTGAGATTTAAAAAATATTTTCTTGTAACTTTTTTGTTTTTACTCTTACGGTCGACAGAAATGCTCCAAATTTTTTTAAATGTTATTTTTCGTTATCATAATTGATTTTTGTAAGAGGTAGTGTAGAGTGGGGTACTGAATGGGTCAGTTTTTCGTGGCTCGGTCCAGCCCGTTTTATAGGCTAAAATTTCAGGCCCGACCTGGCATGTTTTTACAGGCCTAATTTGTTTCCTCAATTCAAAGTTCATAGGCTATCACAAGATTGTCGTTTATGTTACTTTTAATTTAATCACAGGTATTTATTATTAATAATAACAGGTGTTTAGTTATTAGATTAATTTACACCTGGAATGAATAATTACTAATCACAGATGTCAAGTTATTATATTAAATTATGGCTGAATTAAAATGGATTATTAAATATTAAATTATTTATATGCCACAATTTTTTATCTTTTTAAAATTGTATAGGCTGAATGCGATTAGAGAGATATCGAACAGATGTCCGATAGCAATGGACGAAGATCTCCTTCACGATCTGGCATTGTTTAAAAAGAGCAAAGATAAATGTACGCATTGTTTTCAGTATTTAATTAATTTAATTATCGGTTCGAATTTGATGCTGTTGACACGTGACAATTTGTCGGTTTGAATCTCGTGCAGGCGTTTCAACGGCAGCTCAGTCTCTGATCGGACTGTTCAGGAAGAAGAACCCGACCTTGCTTCATCGATCGTTTAGAGTGAGAATTTTTACTCGATTTATTGAGTCGATGCTGCTATTTTGCTGATCAAAAGATGTTTTGTTTTTTTCTGTTCAATATGTATAAATGTACGTACGTATGCATCTGTCGGTATCGAAATTAAACAGTTGGTGGGATTTCACTCAAATTCGATACACTTTCGGAACATGGTCAGAGGGTTGTCTGTATTTTTTTAATCTAAAATCGGATAACTGGTTGGCCTTATACGGCTAAAAACCTGTCGGTATCCCAGCTAGTTTATCAAGTGTTAAAACATGTTTTTTCTTTGCATTTCCTTCCTAAAACTCTTCTAGGGCAGAGCCACTGCAGCGACAGCCGAAAATAAAGTACTCGATTTCGGTGAACTGGATGCCAGAGATCATCTGCCCGGTGCTGAAATTCTCCCGGATGAAGAGGAGCTCAACAAGAACAAGGAAACTGAAAAGGAACAAGGTGGTGGTGATTGTAGTTATTCTCTTTGAATATTATTATTAAAAAATTAATTAATATTATTAAAAAACTGTCGATGAAAGCTGCTTGCTGTAAAATTGAGATGACTATAAAAAACAAGAAATGAAAATTTTTTATTTGCTTTTTTTTTTTAAATTAATATTTTATTATAATTTCGATATTTATTTATTTATTTATTTTGTTGATGTTTCAGATGGTTGGGAGTCATGCAGCGAAGACGAGGAAGTAGAAGAAGATGACAGTGACGGTTCGTGGATCGACGTGTCACATTCATCCGATGAAGAAGTTGATGTTAGTAGAATTATAAATAGCATTTGTTCCGGATGATTAGATAGATAATTTCAACGCTGGAATATCACTCAAGAAAGAACTGAAAACATTTATTTCCAATATGGACAAAATGCAAAATTATTATCTGGTAGAAATAATGTTTGCTCTCCTCATATAAGACATCTGAACACATATATTGACCACAGAGGAGGTCTGAAAGTATATTTATTATATATTGACTTACAGAAACTTGATTACAGAAACTTATAACTACCATTATAAAATATAGATTTTATATTACAAAATAATTTATTAAAGATATTTTTTTTATTAAAATTAGTCATCAAAAGTTCAAGAGATGACCAAAGAAGAAAAGTTAGAAAAGTCCAAGAAAATTCTGGAAAGTCGAATCTTAACGGACGAAGACTTTAAAAAGATACAAGCCTTCCAGCGTAGTAAAGAAACGGAATCTACGAAGAAATCTGGAAAGAGAATTCATGCCGAAACGATTGACGAAGAGGGGTAAGCTGCTGTTTGATGTCATTATGGTTATTGCTAGATATTATTATTATTATTATTATTATTATTATTATTATTATTAAATGGTGCTTCAGTGCTGAATAGTTTGATGGTTAATTTGCTGATAATGCAGCTGTAATGTAATCGCATTGAAATTATGAATTTATTGCAATGTCAATGCGGTTCATCAAGAATAGAACCCATAGAGGCCATCATTAACTTATTAACGCGTTTCTTTTGTGTTGTTTCACATCGATAATGCCAGATTGTAGATTGATTGATCCAAATTTTTTTTATTCCAGGGGAGAATTAATTTCACTTTCGAGGATTGAAAACGTCAATAAGAAGCGAAAACACGACAAGGAATCCAGAATGGAGACGGTTATGGTTAGTTCATTGACGGAAGACTTGTTTCTTTAATTACATCCAATATCTGCTATTGTTGAAGCGAATTCAGAGTTCTACCACTGCAGAGAATCATCTTAACAGATATAATCCGATTGTTTTTTATTTATAGGCTGGGAGAGAAGGGAGGGGGAAGTTCGGATCTCGCGAGAAAAAGTCGAACGGCCCTGCTGCTTCGTCCAATCGGAAGAAATTGAGAAATAAAAACTTCATGATGGTTCGCCACAAAGTCGTCAAAGAGAAGAAAGCAACTTTCCAGCAGAAAAAGGTAAGTGCGTGCGTGTGTATGTATGTATGCATGTGTGAGTTTGCATGTATGCATGTGCAAAGGCATTCATGTGTATTTGTATACATGATTTTGTGTGTATGTCCAGTATGCAAAGAGAAATACATCTCTTTATGTCAGTCAATTCGACATTTTCAGTGTAGAATTAAGGCTGATGAAACATTTAAACGGCCTGTTCGTATCAGACCGAGCAATATCTAATTTTAATGTATGTATGAATTTATGTGTGTAAAGGCATGTTTGTGTTTGTGTGCATGTGTGTGCACCATGCAAAGAGAAATAAATCTCTTCATGTCAGTCAATTTGACATTTTCAATGTAGAATTAAGGTTGCTGGAACATTGGAACGGCCTGTTTGTATCGTATAGGACATTTGATATGATTTGATTATACAAATGTTCTATAAATTACTTTAAATTACATTGAGCGACACTACGTCCGCCGTCTCATTTTTGTTTTATGTCTTGCATGCATGTTTTATGTCTTGCATGCATGTTTTATGCCTTGCATGCATGTTTTATGCCTTGCATGCATGTTTTATGCCCTTGCATGCATGTTTTATGCCTTGCATGACCGTGCAATTTCTAATTTTCAACTTCAGTGCAGTAAATTTGAACGTTTGTATATTTCCAGGAGACATTGAAGAAACATCTTCTAAGCAAGCTGAAGCAGAAGTCGAAATAAGAGACAGATTGTAATTGTGATGCACAGTTTTTTATTTTATTTCTCTCAAATTAAATAAAGTACACTGTACAAAATCGTTCTCAACTTTTCAATAAAAATTAGAAAATACTATCTCAGTAGATAGTAATGTAGTTCTCCATCTTCGATCTGTTGTTGTGCACGACGCACTCGGCCACCCAAACGATGTTGCGGTTTTCCTGCTCCTTCATCTTGCAGTAGGCGTAGAACACTCCAAAATGGAACTGGTTCATGAAAGCCAACTTCATCATTTCCATCTGAATTAACAATATAAGTATATCTTCTCGTAGATCAGTATGCAAATTAATGTTACCAAATGAGAACGTAATATCATACTTCTTTTTCGAAAAACCTATCTTCTATGGATTTATTGTCACCGACGGAACCGTAATCTTTGAAGATCTGATTGTATTCCTAATAAGAAACAATTGAGATGAGAGGAAACTCACGCTTATTTGACTAAACATCAAACGCAGCCGCCAAACTGCGGCACCAACCAACCGCATACTTTTCAGCGACCGACTTCACTTGCTCGATGTCCTCGGCCTTACTGAGCGCGTCCAGACCGTCTGGGTAGAGTTTACCGCACTTGGAATACAACTTCTCCCTGTCATCTTTCGTCAGGTCGGTATCGAACGAGTTGATGGTTATTATGAAGGCTCGCCTGTCTGCTTCGAACTGTTGAATTAACATAAAACAATCTAATTAACATAAAACAATTAAATTAACATAAAACAATTAAATTAATATAAAACAATTAAATTAACAGAAAACAGTTAAATTAATATAAAAAAATTAAATTAACAGAAAACAATTAAATTAATATAAAACAATTAAATTAATATAAAACAATTAAATTAACATAAAACAATTAAATTAACAGAAAACAATTAAATTAATATAAAACAATTAAATTAATATAAAACAATTAAATTAACAGAAAACAATTAAATTAATACAAAGCAATTAAATTAATATAAAACAATTAAATTAACATAACACAATTAAATTAACATAAAACAATTAAATTAACATAAAACAATTAAATTAACATAAAACATTTAAATTAGCAGAAGCATTAGTAAGTAATTTATTTTAATTCGAATATGTTTTTTTTTTAAGCTAACCGCTAGAATTTCACACATTATTTCCTCCGTTGTTGTTCCGAGAGTTTTACAAAAAGCGTGGAAATCGTCGGTGTAAGCCTTGAGGAAGATAAATTATATTTTGAAATGTTTTTATTTATAATAAATAACTATTATTTATTCTAGCAAGTTTTTTCCATTTACAGTTTAATCCTGTCATGCTGTATGGGGCCGATTTTTCGCGGCCCGGTCCGTTTCCCAGACCAAAATTCCAGTCCCTGTCCTTGGTAATTTGGGCTCAACCTGGCTCCATTTTACAGGAAAATCGCAATCTACTTTTGATACAAAAATCTTGGCCTGTTCTGACTTCAATCCAAGCGGGCAACAATTAAAATAATTAAATGAACCAGAGATGCGGACCTTGTAGAGTGTGTTCCTGATGATTTCGATGTTTAATTCGTCAAGATCTTTGTGCGACAAGCAGTCAACAAAATACTGCGCTGAAAAGAATAGATAAAAATATGTTGAGCTTCATTCTAACTTCAATGTAGTTTAAAAAACCTAAAAAGAACAAGACAAATATACCTAACGGAGTATCGACCAAGATAGCATCATAAAGTTCAGCAGATGTGGAAGCAATACCCAGTGCTTCCATCTGTTCAAAGATTCCCAGGGGGTGACATTTTGGGAGAAGTTCTTGGATGGAGCGCCCTCGAAGTGTGCCCGATATGAGAAGTATAATGTTATCAATCATGTAACCGTATCTGAAATAATGATTGTTCTTGTTATTAAACAGTTACATAATTTCACCATCAGTTAGTCTTGCGTTAAAAGTGCATGACTCTATACTATGTAATGCTGTAGATGCAGTTGAACTAGGTCCATCATGGAGTGAAATTTAGAGGAGATCATTCCGGATACACGTGTGGGTGGCGACAGGTAAAACTTGTGACCCCACATATGCACGAGCTGCTAAGCTCTCTCTGCTGGCGCTACTGCGTGAGTTTCCGTTTAAAAGTCAAAAGCGGCAGTTTAAGCTCTTCGACTACGTCACTACGTCTATCAGTGGACTCGTAACCTGGAGTCGGTATAAAGGCTCGACCTTACTACAATGCTTCCGCAATCTAAAGAAATTATTGCTGAGCCTAAAAAGCCCACACGCTGATGACGATGATGATGGTGGTGGTGGTGGTGGTGGTGGTGATGATGATGATGATGATGATGATGATGATGATGATGATGATGATGATGATGATGATGATGATGACGACGGTGATAGTGATGATGATAGTTAGAGGAAAACTTGTCTTGCGGTGTTTTAGGGGTATATAAATGGTAAATATAGATGATAGATGGCACTCTTGTAACTAAAAACACATCTTAAAATAAAAAATATCGACTAACTCCGATTGGTTATACTAACGTTATGTAATCAAGAAATTGAGAAAGCGGTTGTAGCGAGTGGTTCCTAATGTAGTTGAATTCCTGTACAAACTTCTCCGTCAGCTTCGTATCAATGGCTGATACGCTGAGCGGACTCGGCTCGTTGGCTAGGAAATCGCCGTAGTCGGTACTTTGGAGATGGAGCTTCAAATCTGAAATCGGGTATTCGGTTTGTTATAATGCTGGTAGTGGACCATAATGTCCAAAGCTCTCAAAATGAACTAAAAGTCACACTCTATCAATCAGTGATTGAATCATCCATGATTGATGGAATTAATGCGTTTGCGAATTTCTTGTTTTTTGAATAGATTAAATTGTCTTACAAGTATCTCAGGAGCGACTATTCCATATCAGTCAACTAGGTTAATCCAAGTTGGATACGCCATGAAATGGCGGACCCTTCCAAATAACTAACTCTGCAGCTGATGAATCTGAACTCTGAATCCTCCATTGGCTTTGGAAATAAAGGACTTCGAATTTTTTATGTTGGCTAAAGTTCATGAAAGTTCAAGGCGCTAGGGTAGCTCAATCAAATCGACTTTAACTCATTAGTGGTCACTTACACTTTTAAATTTTAAAGTATTTAACATTTTATTCGATAAAAATCAATTAAAACTTTTAATCCTATAAATAGAAATATATATTTATTTTTCTAATAGCAACACGGAACACATTAACAACTTCAGCAACCCACCCATCCTTTTTGTAGGGGGCTAGTGTTGCATTCACCCCCTCCCTCACCTCCCGCGGGCATTTTCGCCAATGTCCGACGGTATAAGACAAGGAGACAAATACTATCATCTGATTGGATAGTTTTAAATGACTATGTCACATACAACCATAGATATCTATCCATATTTGCATGCATTATGCTCTTGAAGCTTGCTAATATTTTCGTTTGAAATTTTTTTTATTTTGGTCAAATTAACTTTTACACTTTTATTTAGAAACAACTATACATAATTTTGTGATTAATAATAATTTTTATTTAAAATTAACATGATTGTAGTATCTATGGACTGTAGGCCACAAGTTATTTACAGCTGAAAATTATTGTTTTATACTATTTTAATACTATTGTTTTAATAATATTTTAATACTATTGTTTTAATACTATTTTAATACTATTGTTTTAATACTATTTTAATACTATTGTTTTAATACTATTTTAATACTATTGTTTTAATACTATTTTAATACTATTGTTTTAATACTATTTTAATCCTATTGTTTTAATACTATTTTAATACTGTTGTTTTAATACTATTTTAATACTATTTTAATACTATTGTTTTAATACTATTTTAATACTATTGTTTTAATACTATTTTAATACTATTGTTTTAATACTATTTTAATACTATTTTAATACTATTGTTTTCATACTATTTTAATACTATTGTTTTCATACTATTTTAATACTATTGTTTTAATACTATTTTAATACTATTGTTTTAATACTTTTTTATTGATACTTATAATAGTTCTTACAATAATTCTAATATTTGTATGTGGCTTCTATATTGAGCCATTAAGACAAAAAAGGCCATACACATTTTTGTATCTACTTTGATATAGCTTGTCTCCACAATTATTCTTTTACAAAAAATTATCTCAGTTCTTGATTATGAGGCCAATATAAAAAATTAAAACAATTATTTCTGCCCTAATAACTGGGAAGTCAAATAATTAAACAACACTGAATACTGGAATATTGTCAACTCCAGACAATTCATGAATTTATTAAAACAAATAATGCTAGAGTTTGAGCTTTTAAAAATGATTTTGGATCAAAGCAATGAAGCACAATTTTTCACGCTGTTTTGCTTATGTGTCTGTTTGTTTAGGTCTTAAAGAAATCAGTGTTACTATGCACTCTTATCACATGCTTGTCCTTAGCATGCTGACAGAGTAGAATTTGGTTGAAAATATATTATCAGTCTCCTGAGAAAGTTTCAGATATGTTCCAACTAGTCCTATTTATCTCCATGAACAACTTAGTTAAGCCATTTCTGCATTAAATAAACAACTAATGAGGTAAATTGCACAGTTTTATAATTTTTTAGATTAGAATAACTGTTTGTAATGATATATTTTTTTTAGAATAGAAGCCTTTTGTATTATTAATAATCAAATTTCATTTGGTAAACCTTTGTCAAAAGTTATTATTTGTCAGTCAATTAATAATTAAAATAGTTTGTTTGTGTTTCAGTTTATTGACTAGGCTTGGCTTATATTATTGGAAAAGCTTCATTCCAAATATTGGTGATCTCTGATTGACAGAATGACAAGTTGAATTTTCTAGGCTATTTAACTATTTAGTTACTAACATGGAGTGTCGAATAACTTAGTCGGCAACTTTGTCAATCTTTATCCACCGGAAAAACCCATAACGGCCAACGACTATAAAATAAAAAACATCGGAAAACAAAGCGCGTCTATATATTTGCTTAATTTATGTGACTTTTTTAATTCAAAATTATCCAATCAGGTGGCATAATTTATCTTCCTGTCTTATACCGTCGGACATTGGCGAAAATGCCTCCCGCGGGGCAACAATAATGTGTAAACTTAAACACAACACAGCTGGTCCTGTTCAGAGAAACCAGTCATGGCCTGTATGAAGCAGCGGGTTTTTTTAAAGTATTTTACGCTTTCGTTTATTTTATTTTTTATTTTTAGGAATACAAAATAATTATTGGTTATTAATAACTTTATGTACAAAAAATGTTATTCTGAAGAAGTATACCGTTTATCGAGTCACATGCAAGGTTCTAGAAATCTTACTAAGTTGTTATTTGTTTTCATCGTGATACTAGTCACATTTACAAGCTGTATCTCGAATTAAAATAAGTTCAATTATAGAACAAATGATCTAAACAATTATTATTCAGCTTTAATTTCTACTCGACATCTACATAGGCCTAATCCAAAATTAGACAGAAAATTCTAGAAAACTCTCTAAAAAATACTCTGCAGCGAGATTAATTTTACAGAACGTGATTAGAAATTCTAATATAAAATAAATAATTATTGTCGTCTTTCTGAAGAAGTTTATCGAGTCACATGCAATGTTCTAAAAATCCTATTCTTAAGTTGTTATTTGTTTTCATCGTGATACTAATCACGATTACAAATTTTTTTCGAATTAAAATAAATTTTTTTACAGAACAAATGATCTAAATAATTATTATTCAGCTTTAATTTCTAATCGACATCTATAGGCATATTTGTGTCCTCGTTAATCGAAAATTAGATAGAAAAATCTACCAAGCTCTCTAAAAAATACTCTGCAGCGAGATTAATTTTACAAAATGTGATTAGAAATTCTAATATAGAATCTAATTTATTTAAGCAAACACGAGAGCACTATCATTCATTCTCAGCTTACCGTCTAAAGTTTCGCACTGGGTTAGATTGAGGTAGTCGGATTGCTTTAAGATTCCCGCTTTGAAACCACGAACTATTCCTTCCAAGAAACCGTTGTCCAGGTTGAAATTGAGGGAATTCATATCGAAGTCGATTCAAAATGTTGATCACTACTAGTATACAACCAACCAATATAGGAGAGAACGAATGCGATAGTTGATAGTAGCACGCAGAGTTAGTTAGTTAGTTGTGTGCAGTCATATGATTGGGATGAACTTAATTCTATCTAAAGCAGCTGTGTCGAAGTATTACTTGATAGTAACTTGAAAAGTCCGGTTTTGGATTGTTTTGGTAGAAAGCTGACTGGCTTGCTTGCTTGCTGGCTGTATAGTTATAGTCGCACAGCGATCACCAATTACGGGCTTTTTGTTAAGTAATATTTAATTTTAGTTACATAATTAATTCAATTATTTATAAATTGCAATCGGTTGTAGAGAACCGATATACTCGTATAACACACATCGATTATAATCACATCCACATTTGATGAAGGGAATATCATTAGATGATGATTATATTAAATATGAAATATGAAACGCGTGTGATAGACAAATTTGCTCATTTTTGGTTTCGTATGAAATCAACACGTGATCTCTCTGAACTTTGTTTTTCGCAGCTCGAATAAAATCGATCAACCAGTTTTATTGTTTTTGTTGAAATATTCTATTTTTCATAGATAACATCAAATGAAATTCAAGTTCATCATACAATGACAGATTGTTCAACACTACTGTATAACGACAACAGCGACAAAACAAACTAATAACTCACAGTAGCAACAACAACAACAACTTTTCAAGCATTTTTTTTTCAGCTTTGCGCAAAATTGAGCAGGCTTATTAACTTTTTTTTATATCATCAACAGCTCGTCGTTTGGTCTCGAGCGCAGGATGGGTGGTTCTCTGGGGGGGGGGGGGGGCATTGGAACCAAAAACACCCTGGTATCAAGACACAACAACTTACATTTTTTATAACATATTAGCTTATTTGGGTACTGGAACTAATAGCACCCTGGTAGAAAAGACACAACAAATTACATTTTTATAACTTGTAAATCACATTAGCGTATTCATGTATCAATTCAGCTAACGAAATCTTAAGACGTTTGAAGTGCATACTTACGTATGATATACCAACTCTTCTTCTACTGTATAAGTAATTGTTGACCATCGAGCGCGACTAATTTGGCGTTCAATGCATAACTTGAGGCTTCTCGATAAAAATCTGGCTGAAACTGAAAAGCGAGATCGTTGAGGAGCGAACAAGACTATGGAAACGAAGAGTTCATAAAACGATGGAGCGGTTGTTGTTGTTGTTGTGGCTGTTGCGATTATTATGCTGAGAGGTGACATCGGTTTGATATTATACAAAGTTCCGATTTTCTTTCTTTTTGTTCAATCACGAAATAACTTTGTAAATTTTGAAGAAAAAAAAAAGATTGTGCTTTTGTGAGAAAGAAGAACTCTTTGTGATTTGTTGAGGAAGAGCCAGCCATCATGACTGCCAAAGAAAGTTTGGCCGGGGCAGAGATGAACGGTGAAAAGAAGGAGACAATTGAGGACTCAAGAATCATCAACATTGGAACTTTGTCGGACGACGACGAACTCGACACGACTAAAGATGGCGACAAGAGTTACAAAAATTTACTCAAACTGAAACAGGTAAACATTTGGTTGAATTGTTTAGTAAATCTGAAAAATATTTTACCTACTACTGGCATTTGAAACAAGTTGCTAATTAAAACATGTAAACATTACATAACGCTGAGGACGAATTTATTGTAAACTACCGAAAATAACAAGTAAATTTAAAAAAATGAAAACAAGTTTTTATACAAAAAGATTAGTTATTAAATTATATGTCAACCATTTTGCGTTTATAGATGCTGAAAGTTCAAGACCTCTAGCTTAAACCGGTCGGGAAGTAGGTTAAAAAGTTCAAGCAAAAAACAATGTTTTTAAAAAACACACTTTTGTGCAAATCTATTTCTAAATGCAATAATGGTTTTTGCCATTGCTTATAGTAATACTTTAGTCAACATTTTAATAAGTTTTTGTCATAGTCATCTAAAAGTTCATCTAGTGAATAATTTTAAGTTCGTTACAAAATAATTATTAAAATTATTTGAAATAATGATTAAATCGTTTCGGAAATGATTGAATATTGTTTTCGTAGGTGGCTAACTTCTATGCTGAAAGTTTCAAAATTCTAAGTAATCTAAAAATTGGTAAAAAAATCAATTCAAAAATTTGACCACAGACAGACAGAGAAGTTAAGCTAAGTAAAAATGTGCAAAAATTGATCACAAAATTTCGCCGTAACAGACGACAGACAAAATTATTTAATTAAAATTAAAACCATGTAAGAATACAAACTATACATAACTGGTCTTGAGCTTCGTGATATCTTACAGAAGCTGTCACTGCTGAGGGAGAATGCGACTATAAAAAGACGCCAAGACTTCTTTAGCTTATCAAACGAAATCGGCAATTTACTATAGATTATTGCCAGGTTTTTTTTTTATTAAACTTAAAGCAAATTTAATATTTTTGACGTTACAAATAATCTAGGTCTTAAGGTTTTGTTTTTTTTTTAATTTTCTCCTAGGAAATGTTAGAAACGAAAAAGTCGAAACACGCCTGGAGATTCTTCAACTGCAGTCGCCTCGTAGAAAAGCAAAAAACCGAAAGAAAGCTTCTCGTGTTCGTCATTTTCCTCTTCCTGGTCATCGTCACAGGATTGGTCGTCATCTATCACTTCCACGAGGAAGAACTTTATTACGTTTACAACGGACCGAATCTCCTCGTCAACGAAAAAACTCTCAGCTTCGAAATCACGAATCACAAAAAGGCAGCAGTGGCAAGTGGAACGCTGTGGCGGTCTCGGCCGAAAGATAGACTGCCGTTTGACTGCTCTGAAAGTTCATCCGACGATCTCTGTCTTCTCTGGAAGAAAACACTGCAGTTGAATGTTAGCAGCAAGTACGTCTCGAACGATACTAGGTGCTATGAATTTACGTGGTCCTCACAATCTTCGCCAGAGGAACAGCAAGACTGTTTCGACTTGGGAGATGCTCAGTGGTTTGGCGGAGGACTCGTCGAAGGAAGCGACTGGCCGCTGCAGAAACTGTCATTTTCAAGACAGAAGTTTATATCCGGAAAATCGTCGCACGACTCATTGTTTGGTCCGGTGATCGAGAAGTATTGGCTTAATTCGAATGGAGTGGCGATCGTGGTTAGTGAAAACTCATCTCTTGAAATCAGCATTAACCAGAAAATTTCCGATACGGAAAATGAAACTGATCATCAATTTTGTCTCTATGCGAGTGCTGACCATTCGTCAAAGCAGAAGTATTCCGATCTGAGGTACACCGTTTGCGTCGCCCCGAACATCTTGGAAGCTCACAGGATTGCTCTTCCCCTGGTTCTGTCCTCATCGAATCTGACGAAGCGCGACATCGGCGAGGATGTCTTTCGCGTTCCATTCTGGTCAACTTGGTCGAACCTCAAGACCGATTACAACCAGGACGATCTGCTGGCTTTTGCCAACACGATCGAGCAGCACGGTTACGATCACAAGGTGTTACTAATCGACGACGGGTGGGAAAGCCACTACGGAGATGTACTCTTCGACAAAAACAAATTTCCCGATCCATTGTTTATGGTTAATACCTTACGCGAACGCGGCTTCCAGTTGTCCCTGATCGTTCGGCCTCAGGTGAGCACTGATAGTTTATCATTCAACCAGGCTGCCTTGAATGATTACCTAGTCAAAGACAGCAGAGGGCAGGTGCCTGGATTGACCAGGTGGTCAGTTGAAAACGTGTAAGCTGATTTAATTTTTTTTTGTTACTGATTTTACTAAATTATTTTAAATAAGTCTTAATACATTGCTTTTATTATTTACGAATAATTTTACAACGGAATTTTTTAAACCAAATAAATTTCTTTAATTTTTTTTGGGAACAGCGTTGGAATAGCTGGCATAATTGATGTTTCTGAAGAAGCGAGCTCGTGGAACAAGCAGCGCTTGGACGAACTCAGAAAGAAGTATGGCATCGATTTCTTTCATTTTTTTGGCGGAGAAATATCTTCACTTCCGTCTAACCCAACATTCAATCATTCCATGTCGGATCCAAATGATTATACCAAGCTCCATGCACATATCGCTTTTACTTTTGGACCCTTAGTATTCGTAGAGGCCGCCTACAAAGCCCAGCACTATTCGACACCAATTCGCATCACGAATAAAAAATCAACATGGAGTCGCGTTGACGGCCTGGGATCGGTAATACCCACAGTCTTAAATCTTGGAATGATCGGCTACCAGCTGTTCTTGCCCGAAGCAGCTGGAGGCTGTTCTCAGCCGGAAATTCCATCAAAGGAGTTGATGATTCGTTGGCTTCAGCTCAATATCTTTATGCCTTTTACTCATTTATCAGTTCCAATCAGCCAGTTCGACAACGAAACACAAAGTTACGCGCGTGAACTGATAAATCTTCGTCAATCGATAGTCGTTCCAGAAATCCTTCGAACATACGAAGAATCCTCGCCCACGGAGCCGATAGTGCGGCCGATTTGGTGGCTATTACCTAGTGACGAACAGGCGCTACAGTGCACGTCTGAATTCTTGATCGGAGACAGACTCCTGGTGGCTCCGATTCTTGAAGAAGGATCTGAACATCGAGATATCTATTTTCCAGAAGGCTTGTGGGAAGATAAAGAGAACGACCGGGTTTTCGTCGGTCCAAAGTTAATGGTCAACTACCACGTGCCGCTGTACAAAGTTGCATATTTTTTTAAAAAGTAATTTTTTTTAACTCCTTGTCGTGATTTTCATATATCAGTGTGTGAATGTTGTGGTTACACAATGGCTGATGGCGAATTTCTATTTATTTATTTTTTTATTAGAAAACTGCACTAATTTTGCACAGATTATACAATACATTTGATATTTTTTGGACAAAACCTGTCTTTTAAGAATTTTGATAATTCTTCTTATTTATATTTGTACGTTGGATATTTGATAAATCTATAAATAAAATTTTTAAATTGGAAAAGTACGATTTATTCAATTTATTCCTTACAAGGAATTTATATTCGTTTATTGAACAAATCAGAATTGGACATGGGTGGAGTTGGACCAGGGCGGGCTGGATTGGATCCAATTTTTTAAACAAGTGAAGCAAAAACAAAGTTTTTTTAAAACACACTTTTATATAATCGATTGTGTTCTTTTTTTATAATAGTTTATAGTCCTTTACACCAGGTGTTTTAAGACTGAAATGGCTGTATGTAGGAAGCACATAAGTACTTCCTGTCGTAGATCATATTTGATCTTTTCAACTGTCCCTCTTCGTTTATCCAGGCTTGGCTTGGGACTGGCTCGCAATTAGCGAGGAGGAGTTAATCGATTGTGTAGGCCACATTCTGTTACATAAACAACGAGCATATTAGCAACGAAAATATCACAAATAATTATTTCATTAAATTTTGTCCAATCGATACGAAAATTTGATAGAATGCATTGTTAATAAATTGAGCGAGCGGAAACGGGAATTGGAAAATGAGCGGAAACGGGAGAGCAAGTGGGAACGGAAAAGCAACTGAGAACGACAGATCAAGCGGGAAGGGAAACGAGATCGAGAAAACGACCGGGATGTATGTATGTATGTATGGATGTATGTGTGTGTGCATGTATGTATGTATGTATGTATGTATGTATGTATGTATGTATGTATGTATGTATGTATGTATGTATGTATGTATGTATGTATGTATGAATGTATGTGTGCATGTATGTATGTATATGTATGTATGTCAGTATGTATGTATGTATGTCTGCGTCTGTGTGCGTGCTCAATCCACAGATTCAATCAATGCATCATATACACAATCAATTTATATAGCGTTTTTTATGACGAAGAGTGTAACTTACACGATGTAAGAGCGCTCGTTTCGTCTACGAACTTAACTGGCCGAAAATAATGAAGGTCTTCATCTCGTGGCGGAAAGAAGTGAGCGATGAATAGGTACGTAGTGAGAAGAATGAATCAGATGATGAATTAATATTGTTATTAGAGGATGAATTAATATAGCTGTTATTATTTATTTAGCTCCAGAAAGAGATTTTATGCTGAAATAAATGGCGCGTAAAAATAAATTAACTTCATGAGTAATTTTATTTCCCCGATGACTAAATATCAATGTTTTCGTTGATGCAGCTTGAAATATTTGCAAAATTATTTATTTTTAATTATAATTGCTGCAAAACATTAATAATTACATAAAAATTATGTCATAAGCTTTCAATTTTCAAAAATTTATCTTCGACATTTCACTAATTTTATGATTTGTTTTTAAGACGAACAACAAAATAAAAATAATTTTTAAAAAATATTCACAGTTCTAATAAAATATGAGTGCCTTTAAAACAATGTTGCATTTATTATAAACTTAAAATTCTGTAGGTGGCGGTACATTCGCACATCCGGGCTTTTTTGAAGGCGACACTGGTCTCTGTCTCTAAACATCAAATTGTCGTTACTAATACTTTGTTTTGCCCGTTCGGGAATTACTTCGACACGGGAGATTTTGCCGACATTTAAAAGCGACTGTAATATTTTTCAAGTTATATATAAGAATGCAGAATGTGCGTCGTTCAGTCGTAAATTCGACAAACCGACTTCACAAACAGAGTGTTGCAGTAGACCGCCAAATGGGATTAGGAGTTTCAACGCCGTCGGGCTCTCACAGTGATAAAGGAGTAGCTCTGAGTCAGTCTTCTGGATCGAGTATCGATTCCGACCATTCGAGCAGGCTCGAGATGCGCGACAACAACGAGTGTTTGACCGAAAGCGACGAGGACAACAGCGATGATGATGATGTAGATCCACACTTTTTGAAAGTTCGTGAAATCTTTATTATCGCTATGACTGATTTTTGGATACTTGCTACGGATTGGTTATGTTAGGTTGACATATGTCGTAGTGGTCGTTGATAAAATTAACATGGTAGGAATATAAAAGCAGATGCACATATATTTTTATACATTACTATACATGATGAGATTTTAGATTTCTATAAAAACTTTTAATAGTTGTGTCAAAAGTAACATTGTATTGGTTACAGAAGTGCACTTATATGTTTGACCTTTATGAAATTTTTTTAATAATTTCAATGCTCAAGGGTGACAGCATGGGAAACTTGTCTTTTTGAGAGATTCAACTTGTCAACATACACAATTTTCAGTGTATGTATGTTAGAAATTAACAACACAATTAAATGATTAGGTTGCGCTAATATGATAAAATTGTTATTTTTAACGGGTTATCTCCAGTATATACAGAGTTGTAAATATAGAATAGTAGCGGGGTTATCCAACGTTGCTTGGGGTTTTTAGAGGTTTTTCTCGTTCCAGTTTCCTTCCCCGCTTGCTCTCCTGATCGAATTGCCGCTCGCTCTCCCGTCCCCGCTCGCACTCAATTTCTTTCTTCCACTCTCTCCTAACTTCCATTAGCCTATAAAACATAAATTAGACTGGCTAAAAGTTGCTTTAAACCTTTAATCGTTACGTAAAGTTAATTTAAACTCAATGCCAGATTTCTTTAAAATTAGTCCAGCGGTTTGGATTTCCATAAAAGACAGACAAACAGTCATTTTTGTATATATATAAAGATAGATAGTTGAAATCATTAATTTAAAAATCTACTTCGACCTGCAGTACAAAATGAAATGAAAAAACGACAATTTATATAGCTCTGTGAATAACGAAAGTTAATTAAAGGACGCTTTACATAGTTTTATAAGATAATTTAAATAAATAAGTTTTTAAGAGTTTTTTAAAAGTCGCAAGGGCGTTGGCCTCACGGACAGAGTGTGGAAGAGAGAGTTCCAGGTTGAGGGAGTGGCCGCCGATACGAGCACATGTAGACGGAACAAAGACGTCGAGTGTTTTAGAGGACCGAAGTCATAGACGGCTGGAGTAATCGGCTAGGGGTTTTATATGACGTCGAAGGTACAGTGGTGCTAGCCCGTGGAGGAACTGGTAGACAAGAAGACAGAGTTTTAAATAATACAACACAGTTAAGAAATATTAAACAGTAAACGGATATGAGTAGAATGAATTTAATTCCACTTTTAATTGTAACCTCATGCTGAAAAAATGTTATTGTCTGCTTGTGATATTAATTATTTCTGACAGTTTTCTGAAAATATTAGTTAGCTTATTGTAATTAATTCGATACTCGACATTATATTTTAACATTCACCTCAAGCGATATTCTAACGTCTCAAAAACCACTAAACGAACTTTCGCTTGGAGGGCAGTGTCGTTTCCGTTTACTGAAACTGCCAAAAGCACAAAAATTTTAGCAAAACACTGACTGAAACGGATAAATTTAATGCATCTGAAACCACACTGGTTAAAGGTTAATCTAGAAAAAAATTTATAATGTCAGTCAGTTATAAATAAAAATTTGACACTAATTAGGGAGATTGTTCAACTTTAGCTAAAAAATAGATGTAAAAAAGCAGTGCCGGGACATTCATATAAGAAATTGTTCCGTCCAAGTTATGGAAAATTTCCCTAAAAACAATTTTAATCCTTTTGACCAAATTTCCCACAGCTTGGGTGACAGTTCTAGTAAACCGTAACAAATAATTGGTGACACTTACATGTATTTTTTGTTCGACTAGCATCTTGAATAGACAGGATTTAATTAAACATGTGTAGTAGAAAGTTTTCAATTAGTGGCTTGCTTGTGATTTTTATACATATATTTATTTAGATCATTACCGCCTGGCTTTGGTTTTTATCAGAAAAGCTGTTTTTGGTCGGACAGTAAATACCTGTTTAGATCATTTGTGCCAAAATATTTAGATTTTCTGTTTGTGATTTAGTTTGTTAGATTTATATTTCAGCTTTTTGACTCTCTACTTTTAATCATATAATCTACATTTTTTTACAACCAGGACCCCAACAGCAACCTGCCGTTCGACGAAAACCTCTCCACGTGGCAGTCGGACAACGGCTGGAGCTTCTCTAACATAAGGGAAGCTACAGGTAGATCTGGTTTGTCTAGTTATTCTCAACGTTTCTCTCTCTCTCGGCGTTTGTAGACGCGCGCCTATATATATAACACTCGTACATCGAGAGCTTGTCGTTTCAGAATTCCTGCGTCTCTACAACGTCGACTCGAAAGAACTGCAAGATCTCTCTCATTTCCAGGCAGTCGATGCTCTTTTAAAACTCATATCGAACGCTCTCAAAGAACTTGAGAACTTACCGTGCGACAGGTTTGTTGTGCGTTCATCGAGATGAAAAAATAAGTTATTTGAACTGCTGTTCGAAGATATTGAACGGTTTTTAATAAGTTTAAATCTAAGTTATTGGAGCATTTCAATAATTCCGACTAATTTCTGTTTTTAGTCCACAAAGCCAGAGTGAAAAATGCAAACAAATAAAGACCATGTTAGTAGTTTGTGTTCATCTTTAATTAATCATATTTTATTTAATATTTAGTTATGTTCAGTGTAAAAGCTTTAAAAAGTGATGTTTTTTGATGAATAATAACATCCCTCCTTCTAATTTATTTCAACCGCAGGATTCCGCTGAGAAACTTCCTGGAGCAAGCCGCAGAAGCGAAAGACTTCAAAGCTATCGAGTTGGTTTGGAAGCACCTTTTCGACATGAGGCACGAATCAAACGAGAACCTCTTGTACGCTGCCGCCAAACGAGGCTGCTACTTTCTTTGCCAGGTAAGTAATAATCCGTGCTGTTCCATGGCGTTCAACTTGAGTGCACAATTCTGAAACTAATATTTTGTTTGGGAAATGTTTATTTTTTTCATATGAAATTATATAATTGTCGTTTGGGTAATGCTGTCCTATTCAAAGTGTAGTTTTTTGGCTTAGGTTATTATATTATCTTGAGTTTAACATTTTTTACTCGCCATAGTTTCAAATCTTTTTTCCCTAATGTGACCCGCCGTCCACGTACCTCGCTTGAAAATAAGACGTTGTATTGGTCGTCTGTTTGAATGGATTGCGATTGTTTATTTTTGTCCTACAGTGTCTCATCGAGATGGACATCAATGTCAACGGACGACATCTCAACAATCGCACCCCCATCATGGGGGCATCGTCTCAAGGTCATCTCGACATCGTGCAGCTGCTCTGCTCCAGCCGAGCGGACGTCTCCTTGAAGACCAAAGACGGTAGAAGATTATTTTTTTTCGAGTTTATTATTTTGTACGACTTGAAAAGCCTGACGTATTTTATTACTTTCGACCACCAGGTGATACGGCGCTGCACCTGGCAGCAGGATCTGGTCACGAGGCCATCGTACAGGTCCTGATACAGCAAGGAGCCAACAAAGACGTCACCAACAAGAACGGCTACACCCCTCTGATGGAAGCGGCATCTGCGGGTCACCTGGATGCCGTCAAGTGCTTGGTCGAGCACGGTGCGAAGGTCGGACGGCACTCAGAAAGCTTCAGGGATACTGCGTTTACTCTGGCTGCGTTCAGAGGTTGTCGATCTGCTTGTTATTGTTGATTTCTCGTATTTCCACGCACGTAACGACAACCCCCAGAAGACTGGGGGAGGTTGTAGAAATAAACGAAATTGGATCGGTAAAACGTATTTAAAATAATATTGAGAATACATTTTACATATTAATATTTTGTTATTCATCGAGCAACGTCCTTGTTTACGACCTTTCTCGCACACCAAAGTGCGCACTGTATGCGTAGAAAACATAGAAACTGCAGAAAGTTTTTACCGGTGTTTCTGTTTCTGAATCAGGTCACCTGGATGTGGTGAAGTATTTCATAGAGAGTGGTACGATTGAAGGTAACCCGAACGAGCTGCATTATGCCTTCCTGCAGGCTGCCGAAGGAGGGCACGTGGATGTTGGAGAATTCTTCCTCAAATTCGGCGTTCAGGTTCGCATGTTTACGGTTTTTTTTATTTCAGTCACGAGATCGCCTGTCTCGGAAGTGAATTGTTTGCCGTTCTGTGTGCATTGCGTTGTGTAATGTGAGTGAATGAATCGTTGGGTGGGTTTGCATTTTAGCATTAGAATTTTTTGTTATTTATTTCGTATCGTGTCCTCAGGTGAACAAGTTGCCAGGAAGCTTCGACTCGCCGCTGACCCTTGCCTGTCGCGAAGGTCACGTCGAGTTTGCCGAGTTCCTCTTGAAGCACGGAGCGAACATCGAGGAGTGCAACGGCGAAGATTTCACTCCGCTGAGGGCGTCGACGTGCCAGAGCAGTGTCAAAATGGTCGAGTTTCTCTTGTCGAAAGGTTTGTTGGCTGTACGGTGTTTAAATCACATGTATATGATTGAATTGTTAGTTAGAGTATTGGTTTTTGTTTCTAGGTGCGAACGTCAATGCAGTTATGAAGAACGGAGAAGATGCATTCATGCAGGCCTGCAAGCTCGGACACACCAAAGTTGCCCAGCTGCTCCTGAAGGCCGGAGCTCAGCATGTTGGTTTTTTGATGGTGTTTATGTTGCTCGTAAATTGTTGTTTGGATGGTGTTTTTTTTGCACGTAAATTTTTGTTTAGATTTAAACTTTTGTAGTCGGTAGTTATTATTTTTTGTTGAGTACTTACTTTAATTTAGCTGTCTTTGCTTTTAAGTAATGTTTAAGTTACTTTTGAAGTCTATCTTTTTATTTTAAATTATTTGTTTGAAAATCTTTTGTCGATTTTGTATCTCTAGTATTATTAGAATGTCTTTTTTTGTCCAGACGTATATTACAGTATATATGGTCCTTATATATTTTATAAATCTCAATGGGTCGTTGATGTTCCAACAATTGACGATAATGCCATATAAAAAGATTTAATTGTTTTCCGAGACTCATCCGTAATTTTAATCCGATTTATTCAGGACCGAGAATCTGAGTCGGGTCACACGGCGCTCATGTTTGCTGCCAAGTGCGGCCATTTCGGGACCGTGGACTTCCTCGTACGTAAAGGTGAGCCGCTGCTGCTGCTGTATTGTTTGTTTATCATTCACATGTACGTACGTATTATACACGTTCGTAGTTTGATTGCAATCCTAATTTTGACAGTTTGATATATGAACCATGCATGTAAAATTATTTTTTTATAAAAATATAGCTGATTTTGCTGAAATAGCTTTTTATGTATTTTATTTCTAAACTTGTTTAATGGCAATATTTTAATGATAATTAAGCAAAAGATTTTTAATCATTTTTAAAAACGATGCAATTTTAAAGGCTCGGACGTAAACAAATCAAGTCGCCACAACGAAGAAACAGTTCTGTCGGCAGCGTGTCACAACGGTAACATCAAAGTCGTCCGACTGCTCCTCAAGCACGGGGCTGACCCGCACTTCACACTGAAGGTACGAAGCGACTTTTCAAAAGACAAAACGATCCGTTGCAGGACTTAACCGTCTTAATATTTTCTCGCGAACCAATCACTTGCTTGTTTTTTTTTAGGATGGATCAACCATACTGATCGAAACAGTACGCGGTGGACACGCGAACGTCGCCAAGATGCTGTTCAACCTTCCGACCGACTCGCCTTCCTATTCATCATCGCAGGAGGAAAACGACGACTGGAGTACGGGTCACCCGGACGACCGCGACTGGCAGCACGACGTCATGGTACGCGCTTTGACTTGTCCTGCGATGTCGATGTAGGCTTGGAAATGTGTGACTACTGTTAACTTATTTTTAATTTTGTGTTTTTCAGAACCAGTGTCCGTCCGTGCCTCAACTGAACGTCTCGCCGACTTCTTCCATCGCATCGAACGATTCTCCTCCTCCTCCAGTCTCTGGTTCGTACGAATCACGGAACATCAGCAACTTATGATTTTTTATTAATATTTCGTCGTGCTAAAATTCAACGTTGCTTGTTTTTTTCATACCAGTAGCCGCTGCAATTGCCGACGGAACGTCACTGCCTGCGGACGGAGAAGAGAGCTGTTCCGACGAATCCGACCTTGCCGAAGACGACGGGGCGTGTCCGAACGAGGTTGCTGCAGTGAAGGCGTCCATCTCCGGGAACAAGAAGTATCGACAGTTGCCTCCTAAATGGAAGTTTGAGCAAGTAAGTCGATTGCTTCGTATATTGAACTGTCCTTGGTTTCTTAAAACCAGAGATCGTTGAATTATGAATGATTTTTTTCCAATTAAGCAGGTGCAAGCGTTGCCATTTAAGAAGCAGTGCCTCAAGCAACACGGCCAGTCTAATAACATCAGGAGATGCTCGTCCGGTTCCGAACCGGCCTCCGCAAACTGGAAACAATACGTGACGGCCACTCAAAGTAATTAAATTGCTTGTTCTCTTTTCGATGCAAAAGTGTAAAAGTTTTTTTTCAGAAGAGAGGTCAACTATTTATGAATTTCAACAAAGTTTTCTGACTTTATTGATTATTATATTCTTTCATTAATTACATTCGTGCCTTCGTCTCTCCGAACAGCTCAATCTCTCAAAATCGAAAAACGACTACGGTCTGGAGCCATCTCGACGAAGTCGCTTCTCCGCGATCAAAAGCTTCACAAGGGCAGTTCGGCCTGCGAGGCTTGCGGCTGCTGCCCGGCCACTTCCATCGAGGAGCTCGACAAGAAGTCGTTGCAGCTGCTACAGAAGAGCTTGCTGAAGGCCACCGGCTCCGATTGCCCGGACCTGAACGCGGAGGTCACCGTCCTCGATGCGGTCAGTTTGTGTTTAAAAATGCTTACCTGAGTAGTTAGCATTCGGGAGGTAATTTAATTGGGATCATAATTGTCGTTTTTTTTGGAAATTCCAGATGTTTGATGGACAGATGAAAAAGTTTGGCTGCACATCTTGCTTTCCATCTTCCTATCAAGGTATGCGTAAGCTTCACTTTAAAAGGACTATATTTTATTCTCGGAGGTTCCGCTCGCTAATAAGCGTGACACGCATCTATTTTCAGGTAAGCTGTTGAAGCAAGCACCTTGCGACGAGCTGCAAGCAGGATTGTCTTGTCAAGCTCTTTCGACGTCGAGTCTCCAGACGCTACTGGAGCCGCAGAATTTCTCCCAGGACTTGCCGCACGATTTCGTTTCGCACTCGTCTATAACCGCTCTGTACCAGACGTCGGCGATCAACGTCGACGCCCAGACCGAAGGCAACCAGGACACGGCGCTGACGATTGCTTGCGCCAGGGGACACTATGAACTAGTCTGTCTGCTTCACGGCAAGGGCGCCAACATCGAGCACAAGGACAAGAAAGGTTTCAACGCGCTTCTCTACGCCGCACACTCCGGGCACGAGACGATTGTCGATTATCTTTTAAACAACGGAGCTAAAATCGAAGCGGAGGCCGACAAGACTAAGGACACCGCGTTATCTCTGGCGTGCGCGAACGGCCACGTCAAGGTCATCGACCTGCTGCTTAGAAAGGGAGCCAACAAAGAGCACAGAAACGTTTCCGATTATTCTCCTCTCAGCCAGGCAGCTTCGGGAGGAAACACGGAAGCCATGGAGGTGTTGCTACACTACGGGGCTGAAATAAATTCACGAACGAACAGCAAACTGGGCATATCCCCCCTCATGTTGGCCGCCATGAACGGCCACGTCAAGGCCGTTAAGCTGTTGTTGGAAAGGGGCAGTGACGTTAATGCTG
This sequence comes from Erpobdella octoculata, assembly GCA_963978895.1. Classification (NCBI taxonomy): domain Eukaryota; kingdom Metazoa; phylum Annelida; class Clitellata; order Hirudinida; family Erpobdellidae; genus Erpobdella; species Erpobdella octoculata. The sequence goes on from OZ022239.1 coordinate 3,937,981, forward strand.
TAATCGAAACCAACAGGAATTCTGCGTTGACCCTTGCTGCTCTTCAGGGTCACTACGAGGTCGTATCCCTTCTACTGGACCACAAGGCATCTATGGAACATCGCACGAAAACTGGTTTTACCGCTCTGATGGAGGCAGCGCAGAATGGCCACGTTGAAGTCGCGAAGGTCTTGCTGAACAAAGGAGCGGACGTCGGGATCAGCAAAGAGACCCCCCTGAGCATTGCCACAGAGAAGGGTCATTGTAAATTCATCGAGCTGTTGATACGGTACAATGCCCCGGTCGATATAAAGAACAAGAAAGGCACGACTCCTCTCTGGATGGCCTGCAACGCCGGTCACCTGAACGTCGCCAAAGTCCTCGTCACGTCCGGAGCCGACCCGGACTCGACCGACGGCAGGAAGGTTTCGTGCTTGGTGTCCGCCCTGAGGAAGGGTCACGTCGAGGTCGTCAAGTACTTAGTCGAGCACGTCAATCAACTGCCGCCGGATCCCGAATGCCAGAAGTTTCAGAACAGCTTCGACGAGAGTGGCGAATCGTCCGATCTCATCAAGAACTGTCGGGAGTGTCTGAGAGTCATCAAAGAAGCCAAGGAGGCTCAAGAAATGAAGGCTTACAAAAATGCCGCTAGTCTTCTCGATGAATTGCAAGAGGAAAAGAAGCTGGAAGCGAAGCGTCGTGCCGCCAGGGAGAAAAAGCGAGAGAAGAAGAAGCAAAAGAAAAAGGACAAGGTCGCATCCGGAACGGCGACCCCGAAGAATATCATCGAAAGCGATAGGAAGAGCGACGACTCGAACAGTCAGGAGATGGATCTGCGAGGCGAATCGAGCATGCCGAGCGACGAAGAGTCCTTGCCGAAGTATGCGAACATTTCCGACGAGGATGTCGGTGAGAAGGAGAACAACCCGCTGAAGATCGTCGACCAGGTGAATAACAAGAAGAAGCAACCCGGTCACAAGGACGGTCAGTGTAACAACCCGACCGACGGCCTAGCTTCAAACGTTAAGGATCTGATGAGACCCAAGAACGCGACCGCAACCACGCTGACGACCGGGATGCCTCTTCAAGAATCCAAGGGTCAGTTGAATAATAAAGTCCACGAGCTCGTGAAAGACTCCCTGCCCCTGTTGAAGTCCAAGCTGTCGAGCATCAGCGATCTCGACGATTTCGGTTCACTGCCTCCCACCAACATCACCGTAGCTCCTGTTCTCGTGTCGACGCCGAACAGTCAGAAACTCAAGTCGGACAAGATTGCATCGAAAGCTGCCAACGACGGGAGTCTCAAGGATCCTAGTCAGCAAAAAATCATCGGCACTGCGCCGGGCTCACGTGCTGTCAGCAGCGCGTCGTCCGTAACGTCTCTGACCAAGCCCGTCGCGGCGGTCGCCTCGTCTCAGCCGGCGACTTCAACCCCATACAAGCCGGCTTTGGTCGTTAATAGTGCACCGTCGTCTACGGGCCTGAAAGGGTTCGGCAAGAAGAAGCCCACGGCTACTCAACCGAGTAGCAGCACGAAAAAGGATGACTCTCAATCGTTTTTCAATAATTCCAAGGATTCGCTTAAAAAGATGAAGAAAATCGACGTCCCGGCTCGTGCAGTCAGCCGCGTGATCGGACGGTCGGGCTGTAACATCAACGCCATTCGAGAGTTCTCCGGGGCGAAGATAGACTTGGACAAGGTCAAGTACTCGGACGATGCTGTTGTCACCATCAGAGGAGTTAACGATGGAGTTAACAAGGCAGCAGAACTCATACAAGCGCTGATCAGGGAGTCGGACAAAGACATCGATCAGCTCATAGCAGCTTTTAAACAGCAGCAGACGTCTGGTGGAATCGTTCCTTCGTCTTCCACGACCGCCGACGTACCCGTCACTACGAATGCTTGGAAGTCTGGAAACGCGTCTCTGGCACTTAAGACCACGCTCGTCATTCCGACTACTTATTCGAATGCCGCCGCTAAAGAAGTGAGTCTCATTCCGACCAGCAACGTCTGGGAGAGCCGTAAAAGTGCTCTTGCAGACCAGGGCAAGGCCCCCGGAAATGCTTGGATGAAGCCTCAGACGCCTGGAAAAGATGCGAGCTTTTCTTCTCGAGTTTCTGCCGCCTCTAACTCCAACGTGTGGGACAACAGTATGGCCGACGGCGTCGGTAAATCGTCTACGAACCCGTCTGCAAACGACGTCGCGGACGACAAGCCCGAGCCCATTACGACGTTTCCGATCGGAGCCTGGAAGTCGGTTTCGAAATCCAGCAGGGAACGATCTCCTATTTCTGCTCCACCTCCGCCCGTAGAAGTGGAAGAAATTCCTCCTCCCGTTGTTCAACCGGCAGCTCCGAAAGAAGTGACCGAGTGGTCGCAGCCGGCTACCGAAGTGGCTGCATTTAATTCCAGCATATCTTCTATCCTTTCCATGGCTACGTCGACTACAGTAACATCGAATGCGTACTTAAGCTTCAGAGACAACGGCGAATCCCTGGTCACGAATTCTTACTCTTCCGGCATTGGTGGTTCGAGAAGCATGACGGGTGAGTATTCTCCGTTCGGTGCCAGCATTTTTGGGTCGTCTTTCCTGGCCAACCCCGCCGGCATTTCTCTTCCTACGAATCCAATCAGCTCATCGAGTGACATATCAGCAGACAAGTCGAAGGCTCCCGGATATCGTCCGCTAAACATCAGACCGAGATCTCACACTCCGCCCGTGTCGTTTCCCACTCAACCCTCGAGGCCGCCCACCATGGTGTCGGAGCCGCAGCAAGTGTACAACATGAACCTCAACGATCATCACTTTGATGCGAAATTCAATTCCGTCGTGTACGACGCCGATCCATCGTCCGCCCACGCCAGCTTGATGATGATGTTCCAAGCGCCGAAAGAAAACTCTCACGCTCCCGACACGTCTGCCATCAATCACGAGCAAGCCAATCCTTCGTCGCAAGCCTACAACATGGCTCCTAAACTGATCAGCACGCTTAATCCGAACGCTCCCAACTTTCATTCCAGGCCGGCATCCATGTCACCTCAAAACTTCTACAAACCGCAGTCTTCTTCTGTCCACTACATGTCCAACATGGGACTGCCCATCGGACAGCCACTGGACGGTTCTCCGGCGTCGAAACTTCTGCAGCACACCTACCTTAATAATTCCATCATGGACAACAACAACCTTCAAGGATCTTCATTCGGAGGCGACATAGGCCTGGGTTTTCCGACTCATTACTCGTCCGTTCAGCAACCGCCTCAATTCAACGAGTTCGCCGCAAGGCGATTTTCCATTGGAGACGACATTCTCGGTTCGAGTGAGTAATTTTTTCCAATGATAAATCTTTTTTTGGTTGTCTTGCTCGACTTAAGCGTGTCGTTGATAATCTGTTGTAGACGGGCTAATCAATACAGCTCCACCGTGCGAAGGCAACTCGAGAGAGTCGCTTCCAGATCCGCGCAAGACCGGCAGACTCCAGCCGATCGGGACGGAGCGGAACAACAAGAAGCAGCAAATTATGAACTCGTCCGGCATGACCTCGTCATCGACCCCTCCGACGTCTGTTTTCTCACTGGCCCCCCCGTCCACCGGTCAGATTTCCACTTCGACCCAGAACATCATGATCAACTTACAGCAGGGCATTGCAAACCTTCCAACATGGTCTTTCCAAAATGGTAAGCGTTTCGTAATTGGTTTGGAGTGAAATTTTGAAAGTTTACTTTGTAAAATGTTGTTTGAATGTTTCCATTTTAACGGTTTGTTTCATTTCTTCAAGCTCCGTCGCACATGTTCAGGAGTTCGTCTACGAATCCGATCGCGAACCCGTCCCAAGTCATGGACAACATCAACTCGTCCTTCCCGACCAACCGGGCACCGTACAGCATGGACGTCGGCAGCAGTGTCGGGTCGGGTTATCGTGGTCCTGCGATGCAGCAGCAGATGCCGGCAGTTTACGATCAGTCGCCAGCAAATATGATGGTTGGGCTCGATTTTTACGAGAGCAGACTTGGTCTGCGTTTGTGATTTTTGAAAATACTATATTTTTCTTAGTTGTTTTTGTTTCATTGTTCAGTTTTAACACATCCCTAAAAATGGTAATTTCTCTAAGATACGTCCATTTCATAACGATGACGCAATTTTTTCGTATTCACAGCCTCTCGGTGGCTTCGTCCTGCCCAACGGCTCGTCCACCTCTTCGACGAACTACCCGGACCGATCGTCGGCTCTCCATCACTTCCAGCAGCAGCAACAACCGCAGTCGAACCCGATTGCTTATCACCATCATCATTCCTCTTCATTCCCGAGGCTCTCTCAGGACATGGAGAACTGGCAGCTATCGTCTCAGCAGCAGCAGCACCAGCAGACTGACCTGAGCGAACCTCAGGTAATTAATTAATTAATAATTAGTTATCTTACGATAGCAGTGTTTTTAGATTTAAATTTATGGTTTATTTTTAATATTTAAATTAATAGTTTAGTTTGTTAAGTAAATTTCTCTGATTAACTTTGACTTGATTGCTTGCTTTTTTTCTTGTTAACAAATCTTGTTAAGTGAAAATTGCAGTCATCCAACTGAGCTAAAACTTGGAATATAGCGTATGATGCATTTGGTTAAATCTTTGAAGTTTCTTGAAATAACCAATTGATTTGTTAAATCTGTGTTCTGATAAACCCAATATATGAGATGTGTTTTTCAATTTTTAATTTATATGAGTTTTTTGTTTGTATAGATTTATAAAACCTAACGAGATTTCAAATTAATTATTTTTTTTTTTTTTGTAAATATCACCAGTTATGGAACATGTGGCCGCATCCGGACCGCAACTGACGGACCCCCCTCCGAGTGGACGCAAACGATCATCATCATTCCTATTCCCTCTCCTCCTCTTCGTTTAAATGCTTTCTGAAGTCGTCGGGTCGGACGGGCTCCGTTGTTGCGTCGTCTCCTGTTTTGTCTGCTTCTGCTAGAGATATCAGTAGCAGCATTTTTTTTTGTCGTCGGTTTGTTTTGTGGAGGCGTACATGTTTTGAATGATGGAAGACAGTGATTGTGAAATCTTTTACTAGTTCATGTTCGATGACGATGATGATGATGATTTATTTAACTGACGTTACTACTACGATTGGTGAACAATTTTTATCAGGAGCTCTCTTTTAAGACGTTTTCTTTTCTTTTTTTTATTAATAATTTTCATTCTTGTTTTCTTCCTTCACGAACATCCCTCTCGTCCATGTGTTTATAAAATGGTTTTTTTTTCGTGCGCGTTTTATGGGTCCCTTTTTGTGCGTACACGTGTGTACGCATACGTATGCACGTTCGTGGGTGTGTACTAGTACGCACGTGCGTGCATGCGTGTACGTTGAGCAAGCTTTTAAGACACGTCCATTTCATAACGATAACGAACTGTTCTTGACCGTAACTGAGAAATATCGTTGTTATTGCTTTCGTTCTCACCTTGCGTCGGTGGTGCATCATCGGGTCAACGCCCCGCCCTATACACAGGAGGAACCCCCTCCCCGAGGCCCACGGTATATGTAATATATTCGACCACCGACTGCTCTGTTGACATTATACGTGCTGCCCCTCATCCGGATCGGCCAGTGTCGCGAGGAGAGCATTTCGATTATCAGTTTTATTTGACGATGACGGCGTTTCGTTTCGACCGGTGACCAGACGACATCATTCAGGGCTGACGGACGTCGTTTCTTTCGCAGCAGCCGCGATCGTCCTGCCGTTCTGGAGCGTCATCTTGATGTGTTTTTATTATTTGACGTCCTTACTACTACTATGATGACTCGTCATAACTTTTATCATAACGACGATTCCGGATGTTTTGTGTGTGTCATTCTGATGTGACTGAGCGGTTTTCGTTGTCTGGTCTGCGTGTGGTGTGCGCACTTCTTCCGTGTGTCATGATCGTTGTTGTTTATTTTGATATAAGTTCTCTTTTTTTTTGTCATTAATTCTTTTATTTTGTCCTCATTTTTCCAATTTTGTTGATAATCAAGTTGATGGATAACGATTTTGAAAGGTTTGAATAATCGTATTTGAATTGATGAGAGAGAGAAAGAAAGAGAGATAGTTGTACCTACGTAGAGAGGAAAGTACTTTTCGCGAAGACTTCAGTTCTCGCCCCCATCCCACCCCACCACCCCCGTTTTGGCGCGAATGAGAGGAGATGAATATATTGGGATTCTTGTTTGATGCGAAAACTTTCTGTTGTAAATTACTTCGCTCGTGTAGAAGTATTAAAATAATTCTCAACAAAGTATTTGTAGTATATTATTCTTTCCTGGAATCGATATATATATATATATCTATATCGTTCAATATTTCACATCACCGTTGTTGAAAGTGGACGCCAATCTATCTTTTAATGCCTATGGCAACGAACGCTGCTGCTTAACATAATTAAAAGAAAATCGTATTAAGGGGGTAACCTGTTTAGACAGGCGGGAACAAAGGTAGGCATGACTCATTGTTGTGTGCGAAAGTTCAGCTGGCTACTTTCCCTTCTCTCCTGCTACGCTGCTTGCTGTCCATGTGGAGTTGAGCTTAAGTGCGTGCGTACGTGTGTGTATGTGTGTCCGTTGAGAGATGTGTAATGGTGCAAGGCCGGTATTATTATTATATTAGTGTGCGTTCGGTACCTATCGCTCGATGCTTTGTAGTGCTTATTTTAGTTACTCGCGGGCGTGTGTGTGTGTGTGTGAAGAAGAAGGAGATTAGCTGTTGTGGGATTCATTCACTCGTTGGATCTGTTTGTGTTCTGAGATGATGCGTATCTGCCGGATAATTTCGTTAGTTTTGTGCTTTTACGTTCTTATTTCTCGCGGACAGAAGAGGAAACCCGCGAATAACCAGAGGGATAATAATCCTTCAAGAAACGAGCAACAATACGAACCTCTTCAGACGAGATCATCAAACGGCATCGAGTTTCGCTCGTCTCAGAATTTTCGAGCCGATTCGTCAGCAACCGGTTCGAACTCAGATTTCTGTAGGAGAATTAAATCATGCCGAGGATTCGAACCGAGTATTCGGAGTTTGACGAGCACGAGGAACTGCTTCTGCGACGAGGTGTGCGCTTCCTACGACGATTGCTGTCCTGATTATGATCATTCGCCGAAATCATCTCCTGTCGTCATCTCCAAAGTGGACTCCTACGTTTCAGCGTGCAGCCCGCTCAATTTGAACTACACGTCGCCCTCTGTAAATTACCGTAAGAATCTTTACCACGTACCGCTCAAGCTGGTATCTCGCTGTCCACGAGACTATCATGACGATTTCGTCAGGAACAAGTGCCAGCAACACAACGGCTGGTTCAACAGGCTTCCAGTCAACGGAAGAAACAGTAAAATTCTGTACAGGAACTATTTCTGTGCTCTCTGCAACGGCGAGGGCGAAATCGTTTTCTGGAACGTCGAGAAGAAGTTCAGAGTCGATTTGTTGAGCGACTCCGATTTTGCCAGAGCTGAGAAACTTTCGATCGAAGCCGATTCCTCGGATGAGTTTTATCTTTTCGAGTTTCAAGAATCGGTTCTTCCCCGAGTCTGTGAACCGAATATAATCAGGAGCTGTGCCGATTGGTGGAGCGACCGAATCGAGGCGAATTTGTGCAGTGCTGTGAACAAAACCTCCTACGTCTATGCCACCGTCAGAGACAAAACTCAGATCTTCAGGAACGAACATTGCGCCGTTTGCAACGGCATCTCACCGGCAATTTTATACGATTGTCCGGAACCGACGCATTCTCAGAAGATCAAGTTGCCGGGATTGTCTGAATCTTATGACGATCGTTCGACGAGAATGCTTGTTGACATCAATTCAGGTAGCTGGATGATAAGGAAGTCGGTGGTGGCCGGAGACAGAGTGGTCTTGATGGAGGGACAGTTAGCGGAATGCGATCTTGGATTTGTTTTCGACCCCTTCGATTGGTCGTGCAGACCGATTTTTTGCAAGAAGAATTACAAACTGACCGACAGTGGCTGTCAACTCGTTTCGGAGAACCACGAACCATCGAAGAACAAACAAACTATCACCTCCCCCACCACCACCCCCACCGCCAGCACCGCTTCACCGTCAGAATCAACTACAACTACCGAACTGGTGAGAGGCGACGAAAAACTTGAAACATTTCTGTCCTCCTGTTCAAACTTTTCGACATTCAACGATTCAGATTTCGTTTTCGATGCAAACCACTCCGTTTACGTGCCTAAGCTAAGCCGTAGCTTTTCCAGCTCGGACTTCCTCTACGTCAAACCGTACTTATATTTGTGCCCCTCTACATCTGAACTTGGCCACCTCAACGACACCTTCTCAACTGGATTTTCTCGCCGACTCGATATGTTCAGATTTGGAATCGTCTTGAACTTCTTGACGTTCGTCGGCTGTATTATAACCCTGACGTGCTTAGCCATAACGTCGGTGATTTACGTTATCGTCGCCGACATGCGCAGATCCATCAGGATCAAGTACCTTCTTGGAGTGGTCGTATTCTTGTTCTTCAATCAGCTGAGTTTACTCTTAATTCTCTTATCGCAGAGTTTTCTTCCGCCATTCGCGTCTTGCTTCGTCGTCTCCGTGTTGGCTCATTTCTCGGCTCTCGGCTTGTTCTTCTGGCTGAGCGCCTTCGCCGTCCACTCGTTCAGGAAATACGCTAAGTCGACTCGTAACATCGTCAGCAAATCTGAGGACGGAAGAGCTGAGTTCGCATGCATGGCCGTTTGCGCTACTCTGCTACCGGCGGCTCTGGTATCTTTCACGGTCAGCTTAGACGTGCTGAGAGTCGCTAGCGATTTCAGGCCCCATTACGGAGAATCGACTTGCTGGATGTCAAATTCGACAGCCATGCTGGTCTGGCTCGCTCTCCCCGCTTCTGTTTTGTGTACAATAAACGTCGTACTGTTCATTTCCTCGCTCGTCTTCTGGTACGTCAAACGATCGGATACGGCTGCAGTCATCAGACGGAGCTTTCCGTGCGAAGTTCTCTTGAGTTTCGGCTTGACGCTGGCCGTCGGATCCGCCTGGTTGTTTGCAGTTCTGGCTGGATTTTCGTCGTCGTCGTCTGAAACTTCACTGTGGTACGCCTTCGTGGCAGTCAACACCTGTCAGGGACCGTTTGTTTTCGCGACAACCGTTCTCACATCGAGCGGTTTCAAGGACTTTCTGAGCAAGAAAAATTCTCTCGGAAAAGATGGCGAAGGAAACGAGAACTTCTTACAAGAAGAAGCAAAAAATTCCAAGAACTCGGAAGCAACTAAAGAACTAGTTTACATAGAGACGTGCATGTAGAAATCCCGCATACATCCTACTGTACACCGCATACACCCTACTGTACATAACATCATTCGGCAGATTCGCTTGATACTTTCTCTGATCTGTTTTTTTTGACGTGAACCGTTTATTGAGCTAGTTTTCGTTAACGGTGATGAATTCGTTTATAGAAATCAGGGATTGTTATGTTAATTATATATATATATATATATATATATATATATATATATATATATATATATATATATATATATATATATATATATATATATATATATATATATATATATATATATATGTTTCAACTGCTCTTTAAGATATTTATTAATTTTTTTCTTATATATTTTTGTAAGACTTCTTGACACGTGACCAAACAATTATTTATTTTTTGAATTTATTTGTTTAACATTTTAATTTCAAATCACGATACCGATACAAGTTGTTTTCAATTTCCTTGTAAATTTCTTAACTCGCATCGCACATATACTTAGCTTTGGGAAACCATAGAAAAACTATAATTTGGGTTGTGTTATACACAATATACACCGTTTAAGAGATGATTGATGAAAAAATATCTGTATAAACTGTTTTTAATGTTGAAATATAAGAAAATTGTTATGGTCAAAATCTTCACCATAACAATTTTCTTATATTTAAATTTAAAATCTTCACACTCTGGGATGAGTCTCCCCAATAGTCAAAAAAATCTTAGTTGGTTTTCACAAATCTTAACTGATATGGTAGTACATGATGGAGTAGTGACTTTTTTGCAACGAATCTTTGCTCAAAAATGTATGCCTATTTTTCGAAAATTTCTTTACTGTCTTGCCCGAATTTTCATCCCGTTTGGCGTTAAGCAGGGTAGTCACACTGGTCAAATATTAAGATTTTATATGACCCATACACTTTAAAGGATATCATGTACCTATGCATAAGATAACCGTTTTACATATAGGTATACTAATGCTGCCAAAAAATGCATAAGGGGAAACTTGAACATTTAATAGTTAATCTTTTCGATGATCTAATAAAAACAATAATTAAATAATTCAATTACGTTATGTATAACTGTCCTGTTCCTGATTAATTATAATGTTTATTTATGTAGCTTACACAATATCGCCTGAAAAAACAAACAAATCTTAAACCACGTGACTGAATAGCTTATCGGTGATTTGCTGGCTAAAACTCAGTTTGATGTATTTAACGGGGGAATACACGAGACTGAATCAAATTCCAGTCGTGCAGAGTCGCAAGGCTATAATCACATCTACAAACTCCGATTGTACCGGACTTGTCGGATTTGATCGGGTCGCGTCAACTCAAGTTTGTCTATTTGGAGCGAACTCAACTGAACTGTGATAACGCTTTTCTTGTGAAAATCAATGATGAATGATTATCGTTTTTGTTTTATTTTGTTAATTGATTTGATGTCACGGACGAGTGGAATTAAATAAAAGATTTTTTTTAAATGCTGATCGTAAAAACGAAAGTTTTTTACGAATCCCTTATATTTCAGGATTTGAAACGACCCCCTGCCCTTTCCTATATTTGTATATGTCTTCAAACGTACGTTTATGTGCAAAATTTGAAGTCAAAGGATCTATGGAAAATGATAGAAAAATCGATTACAAGATTTTTGAAAAATCCATTGGGGACCGCCTACCACCCCCACCTAAATGATGTTCCTGAATTTGTGTATTGTCTTCAAAAGTATGTTTATGTGCACAATTTCAAGCCCAAATATCAATGGGAAATAGTCGAAAATTAATTTCAAGATTTTCACTATACAAACAAACAAACAAACATCAAGTGAAGCTATTAGAAATTAGAAGCCTGCTAAAAAGAGTGATATTTAAAAAAGTTACACTAGACGTTGCACGAGAACTGCCTTGAATAATAAAAAAAATGAAATTTTTTATGAAAGTGGGGGTTGAAAAGCATGCTGGGAAGAGGATAATAAACATGTGTTCACAAACTTTGGGGCAAAAATCAACGGAAATGTACCTACATCTAAGGAATTGCGTGTAATATAAAAAAAATTGAAATAGAATGCCAGTTTGTGAATGTGGTGGAAGAATAATTAATTTAAAAAGTATAATATTCATTAGTAAGTTCTATTTTTCTTAAAATTGTTTATTGTTTTTTTTATTTCATAAAAAAAGGTAAATACAAGTTATTGTTGTTGCTTAAAGTTCTAATTTCTTTTTTATAAGGCGCTCTCCTTTAATCATAACCAGGACAAGAAATATATGTTGAAAAACAAGAAATAAAGATTCGTAGAGAGAACCAACTGCCAGAGAAAACGGACTCGGAACATATTCGGACGGTTCTGAAAACCTGAAAAAATATCCGGCGTAAGAAAAGTAGAACTCATGAATATCTAGCTTTAAAGCGGTTGACACAAATTTCAACCAAGGATATCCAATTTGTGGAATGAAGATTGAAAACGAGTGCGTCATAACAAAGAACAGATAGTATAATTTAACTCTAGGATAAGAGGGGTATAGAATGTTCCAGGCTGAAACTGCATAACAGATAGATGAACAAAGAAATATAGCATTAATACAATCGATGGGTAGTAAAATTGACAACGGCAGTATCATCAAAGTTAACAGGTCGGAAAATGGAAAATCCAGCCAGTCATCATTTAAACAAGCATACATAGACTTTAGAATATCTCGTCCAGCAAAGCAAAACAACAAACATCCAGCAAGTATTGGACACCACAACTGTAATAGTAATGCGCAGAGACAAAGCGTCATCACCGTTGTTTTATTTAAAGGCGAACGAGTATTGGGCGTAGAGTCAGAACAATTTTGTGATTTCGTCAAACTCTTCTGAATGGTACAGCCCATGGGAAACTTTGTTTCAGTAGACATTCTCAGCTTTGAAACCTTGGTATTCTTTGCTTTTGAAGTAGTTTGAAAAAATTTGGCAAACTTCGAAAAATATAATGCAATGAATTTTTCTGGCAATATATTTTGTATGAACGTGAACAAACAGCGATCAAACAAATAAATGCAAATTAAAATGTGAAGTTAACAATCGAAAACAGTGGTATAAAGTTAATAACAATAGCAAAAAATCATTAATAAAAAAGAAATATATATATATATATATATATATATATATATATATATATATATATATATATATATATATATATATATATATATATATATATATATATATATATATATATATATATATATATATATATATATATATTAATATTTTTAATATATTAAAAACAGCCAAAGTCATTCCAATTTACAAATCTGGGAAAAAAGAAAACTTTTCTAATTACCGGCCAATATCTGTCTTGTGCTATTTCTCAAAGTTTTTTGAAAGAGTGATGCACTCCAGACTTTATAATTATCTTGATAAATTTTCCATTATTACACCAAATCAGTTTGGATTTAGAAAAAATCACTCAACTTATATGCCACTGGTCATGTTACATTCAAAGATTGCCGAGGCCATGGACCGTGGGAAATATGTAGTTGGCATCTTCCTGGACCTAGCTAAAGCCTTCGATACGGTTGATCACGGCATTCTGGTGGAAAAATTGAGGTACTATGGAATCCGGGGAACTCCACTATCATGGTTCAGTGACTATCTTAGCTGCAGATCACAATGCGTCCAGTACAGCAACTCTATCTCTTCGATGAAGCAGGTAACTTGTGGGGTGCCTCAAGGGTCGGTGCTGGGACCGCTTCTATTCCTCATCTATATTAACGACCTATGCTCAGTTTCAGATCGCCTTGAATTTGTTTTGTTTGCGGACGATACTAACCTCTTTGCGACTGGCGATAACTTAGAAAATTTATATTACGATACCAACAGTGAATTACTTTCTGTTTCTAAATGGTTCTCTGCTAGTAGACTTTCCTTAAATGTTAGCAAAACGAATTACATTTTATTTCACCATATAAACAAAAATACTTTCTGTAATTGTCAGCTGAAGATTGATGATATACCAATTTTGCGGGTTCCCTATTGCAAGTTCTTGGGCGTGTTGCTTGATGAACACCTTACATTAAAAACTCACATTGAACATGTTACATCTAAGGTTGCAAAAAATTGTGGAGTGCTATCCCGTATACATCAGTTTGTTGATGCCAATATTTCTATGATGTTATACCATGCACTTATATTTCCGTACTTATCATACTGCAATATTGTCTGGGCCTCAAATTATTCAACTCGTTTAAAGCCTCTTCATATTTTGCAAAAGCGAATTATTCGAATTATTTTTCACATGCCTCCCACATCGTCTTGTAAAATTCAAATGGCTAACAACAACATTCTTAATATTTATCAGATTAATTTCTTCCAAACTGGCATTTTCATGTATAAATATGATAATTTTATATTACCCTCATCATTCGATAACATGTTTGTAAAATTATCTGATGTTCATTCCTATGATCTGCGCCCCGGTCGCTGTTTTCGAACGGATTTTGCTCGGACAACTCTTAAAACATTCTCTATTAAATGCTCTGGCCCTCGTATTTATTCAATCATTCCAATATCTGTCTCCTCCTTGAAACGTATTTCGCTATTTAAGCAAGCTCTGAAATCTTACTTGTTATTGTCTCACTCATAACTACTCAATGCCTATTACCTTAGCATACCAATTTCAGTCTCTTCCTTGATAAGTTTATTGAACTACTATTTGAAATGTCTTAACTCAACCAGCTCATTTGGTTTTTTTTGTAAAGGTTGTCCATTAAGCGGGAAGGAATTCCCTTCGGACGAACCTTTTGGGCACCTTATTTCTTTCTCAACCAATCGATTTTTTTTCTTTTTCTGAAATTTTGGTTCTATATTTTTTCTTGTCGTTTTGGTTATTTTCTTTTGTTTACGTTTAATACTTATGTTGGTGCTCAATAAATGAAATAAATGAATTTTCTTTTAAACAGGCTCTATTAAACACAATTGACCACTTAACATTAGTCATCTTTCTTAGTAAGTTCTTAAAGCCCTTTTCATCCATTTGAAACGACGAGACATATATTGAAGAATTTATTGGTTAAAATAGTTAAATGATAAAACGATCAGGATTTACTGGCCAGTTTCAGCTATAAAAGCCATCTTCAGAACCCTATGTTAAACAATAAATTAAATATTAAATATTATAAAAGTTGAAAGGGAAGAGTTAAAAATCAGAAATACTTAGGCTTAGACGGAGACATTTAATTAGAGCTAGGCTGAATCAGTTTTCAGTTAATAAATTAATACGGCTATTGATAGATGGAACACATTGAAATTTAGGTTAAAAAACAGAAGGGAAAAAAAGCGACCACATTAAATGAGTTACAAAGAGCGAAACTCACTTTGAAATTAAATAGAGTTTGAGGAAAAGTAGCCCAACAAAATCGATGATATTTTTTCCAATAATTTAGAACTAAATAAGTAATTAAAACACAGGAAAGACAAGTTAAAACACGTTAAACGCTCGATAGGTGAAAAACGTAACCATACAGAGCGGCGTTGTACGACTTGTGAACAACACAAAGAACGACAAGCACGGGCACAAAAATATTGGTAGTAACATAAAGTAAGACAAGACTATTGTATACGGTCGGACGGCAATTAGCGCCGTCGCCGCTTATTAATATTATCATTGTAAGTGAGATGCTCAAAAGTAGTATTCGAACCACTGAGCCCCGCACCATCCTCGCATCCAGGCTGAACGTCATGAAGTTCAACTGGGACGAAAGCGTCAAGTTGCCCGCAGGTCAAAGTATTATATATATATATATATATATATATATATATATATATATATATATATATATATATATATATATATATATATATATATATATATATATATATATATATATATATATATATATAATATATACATATATATATATATATCTATATATATAAAAATGAATGTTTGTATATATATTAATGTCCTTTAGGCATTGCTACACCATTCATCCGATCGTAATGAAATTTTCACACAACCTTGAGAGTCAAAGGGAAAGTCAAATAAAAAAAAAATTGAAATCCGTCACAAAATGAGCGGAGCGGAGCGGGTGAGCGAGCGGGAACTATATATATATGTATGTGCGTATGTATGTGTGTATGTATGTATGTGTATGTGCATGTATGTGTGTCTGTGTGTGTGTTTATGTATGTACTAGCGGAGATACCCGGCGTTGCCCGGGTTTTTTAGAGGTTTGTCTCTTTCTCTCCCGTTTCCTTTCCCACCTGCTTTCCCACTCCCGTTCGCTTTCCCGTTTTCGGTCGTTTTCCCGCTCCCGGTCGCTTTCCCGCTCCCGGTCGCTTTCCCGCTCCCGGTCGCTTTACCACTCCCGGTCGCTTTCCCGTTCACGTTTGCTCTCCCATTCCCGCTCACGCTTGCTTTTCCGTTCCCGCTCGCTGTCCGTTCCGGGTCGCTTTCCCGTTTCTATAATAGACAAACTAACCCACAAACATTCATATATCTATATATATAAAAGAACATGTCCTGACTGACTGACTGACTGACTGATAATCAACGCAGAGCTCAAACGCCTCATCATAGGAACGTGAAATTTGGAACTTATATTACTTGTATAGCGTAAACATCCGCTAAGAAAGGATTTTTGAAAATTTTGCTCCTGAGGGGAAAAAACTGGAAAACAAACTTTTTTATAAAACAATGTATATCTCGAAAACCAAAAATGAGGAGATTTTGAAATTTGGTATATAGATTCTTTTAGAAAAATAAAAAGATACGTGTTTTACCATTTTTTGAAAATTCGGTTTCCCGGACCTCAAATGTGGGTTGGAAAATTGGGTTATTTAGTTTTTAAAGTAGCTTCTACTCAAAAACTGTTAATGCTAGAGGAGTAAAAATTAGTATTCAGTTTCTTCTCCAAAAATAATGAAATACGTGTTTTATCATTTTTTGAAAATTTGGTTTCCAGGACTTCAAATGTGGGGTGGAAAATAGGGCTAATTGTCTTTTATAGTAACTGCTACTCAAAAACAGTAAATACCACAGATGTAAAAATTATTATTTAGTTTTTTTTCTAAAAATAAAGATATACGTGTTTCACCATTTTTTACAAATTTGGTTTCCCGGACCTCAAATGTGGGTTGGAAAATTGGGTTATTTGGTTTTTAAAGTAGCTTCTACTCAAAAACTGTTAATGCTACAAAAGTAAAAATTAGTATTTAGTTTCTACTCTAAAAATAATGATATACGGGTTTCACAATTTTTTGAAAATTTGGTTTCCAGGACTTCAAATGTGGGGTGGAAAATAGGGTTATTTGGTTTTTAAAGTAACTGCTACTCAACAACTGTAATTGCCACAGATGTAAAAATTAATACTTAGTATCTACTCAAAAAAAAAGATATACGTGTTTCATCATTTTTTGGGATATTTGGTTTTCAAAGTAGCTGCTACTCAAAAACTGTTAATGCTACAGAAGTAAAAATTAGTATTTAGTTTCTACTCCAAAAATAATGAAATACGTGTTTTAGCATTTTTTGAAAATTTGGTTTCCAGGACCTCAAATGTGGGGTGGAAATAAGGGTTATTTGATTTCAAAATAACTGCTACTCACAAACTGTAAGTGCTACAAATGTAAAAATTTGTATTTTGAAGTTTTGTGCCGGTTAAAAGTAGCTAAGTCCAGTTTATCCTCGGCCGGGACAAGCCGTTTTTTTAGAGTCTTCACACGGGCCAGGCCAAACCTTAAATCAAAGTGGGACGGGCCGAGGTTTTTCACCAAGTATATAGATATTTTAGTGATTTTAGGGTCTTCAGTTTGGCCGGGCCAAACCTGAGGTCAAGGTGGGACGGGCCGAAGTTTTTCATCAAGTATATAGAACTTCAAGGCCTGTAAAAATGGGCCGGGCCTAATTCAGACGGGCTGTGCCGGGCCAGGAGTTTGGGTTTTTAAAACGGGCTGGGCTAATTTGTCGACGGGCCGAGCCGAGACCTAAAAAAATGATCTCTACTATGGATGCACGGTTCAAACTCTCTAATTTCATGCGAGCGAAGCCGCTACGGGCACTGCTAGTATATATATATAGTCTTAGCAAATCTATTTTACGTTTTATAGGCTAACAGAAGTTATGAAAGAATGGAAAAGAAAAAATGAGCATGAACGGGAGAGCAACCGTGACCGGGAATGGGAGAGCAAGCATGACCGGGAACGGGAGAGCAAGCGTGAGCGGGAACGGGAAAGCGACCGGGAACGGGAAAGCGACCGGGAACGGAAAAGCCACCGGGAACGGGAAAGCGACCGGGAACGGGAAAGCGACCGGGAACGGGAAAGCGACCGGGAACGCGGAAAGCGACTGGAATCGGGAGAGCAAGCTTGGAAGGAAACGCGAGCAAAAGAGAAAATCGATAACAAAACTTCTGAGCGGGAAAGCGAACGGGAGCTGGAAAACGACCGAGAGCGGAAAAGCGACCGGGAACGCGACGAAAACGGGAAAGTGGAGAAGGAAACGGGAGCGAGAGAGACAAACATTAGAAAAACCTCTAAAAAACCCCGGGCAACGCCGGGTAACCCCGCTAGTATATATATATATATAGATATATACAGTGCTCGAAATGGAAAATTTCACAAACCGGAACGCCGATTAAAAAAGAAAATTAGCGGTGGAAATTTTATATGCTTCAATAAATTAATATGCCGTTTTATATTATTTTTTTATTTAAACTTTTTTGGAAATTCAAAATGATTCACTTTCATCTTTATTACTTCATTACGCCGTTATTGCTTGAATTTAAATTAATTCAACTCATTTAAGAATATAAATTGAATTTTGAAAGGTCGATATTATGTAATTAAAAAATTAATTTAAAAAAAATAATTGAAATAAGTTTGGAAGTTTCAATTTGTTATCAAAAGCATATAATCTCTCCCCTCTGTTGTAAATTGTTCCAGCGTTTTTTTTTATTTAAATTGTCATTGAAATCAGTCAACTTGGACATTTTTTTATATTACAGTAAGAGTTTTTTTTTTAATTTTCTGTTTTAATTTTTTTTCACTTTTTGATGGTTTCTGTTTCTTGTGTCCATGACTAAGGATGTCTGTGATTTTTTTTATTTTATTGTTATTTTTTTCATGCTAGTGTTAGTGGCTTACTAGCCATTCTGGCATTTTTCAATAAATAAATAAAAAAATAAAATTTCAATTACAAAAATAGAACATCACAACACAACAATAAAAAACATCATAATATTAATAACTGTAAATGAATGTCGTATATATATATATATATATATATATATATATATATATATATATATATATATATATATATATATATATATATAAATATATATATATATATATATATATATATATATATATATATATATATATATATATATATATATATATATATATATATATATATATATATATATATATATATATATATACTAGCGGGGTTACCCGGCGTTGCTCGGGGGTTTTAGAGTTTTTATATCGTTTTTCTCTAGCTTCCGTTTAATTCCCCGTTTTCTCTCCCGTTCCCGGCCGCTTTCCCGTTCCCGCTTGCTCTCCCGCTCCCGGTCACTTTCCTGATTCCGGTCGCTTTCCCGCCCCATCTATCTCTTAATAATTTGTAATAAAGCGCAATCGGTCACATTATGCAAGACTGGGAAGCAAGTCATGGACTTCTTAATATTAAGAAGTCCATTAGCAAGTAATGCCTGTTACGCAATTGTAAACAGTGCTTCGAAAACTTATGCAATGATCATGTATAGGCACTTTTGGCTCGGAAGGTTTTTTGGCCCCCTGTGCCGGAGGATCGGAGAAGGAGTCCAAACCTTCTTAACCTTTTCCCCTTCTTAACTTTCCAGGCCAAAAGTTCCTATGTACGACCATCGAAGTGATCGAAGGTAATTGCGTAATAAAATTCAAATTTTGTTTATGTAACAACGTTTGAAGGCTTCAAGCAACTTTTAACAAATCTATTTTACGTTTTATGGGCTAAAATAAGTTATGAAAGAGTGGAAAAGAAAAACTGAGCGCGAGCGGGAACGGAAACAGGAGAGCAAGCGGGAACGGAAACGGGAGAGCAAGCGGGAACGGAAACGGGAGAGCAAGCGGGAATGGAAACGGGAAAGCAAGCGGGAAAGAAAACGGGAACAAGAGAGAAAATGATAAAAAACCTCTGAAAACCCCGAGCAACTCCGGTAACCCCGCTAGTCTATATATATATAAAAGAACATGTCCTGACTGACTGACTGACTGATAATCAACGCCGAGCCCAAACGCCTCATCCTAGGAACGTGAAATTTGGAACTTATATTACTTGTATTGCGAAAGCATCCACTAAGAAAGAATTTTTAAAAATTTTGCTCATGAGGGGAAGAAACTGGAAAACAAACTTTGTTCTAAAACAATGTATATCTCGAAAACCAAAAATGAGGAAATTTGGAAATTTGGTATATGGATTCTTCTTGAAAAATAAAAAGATACGAGTTTCACCATTTTTTGAAAATTCGGTTTCCCGGACCTCAAATGTGGGTTGACAAATTGGGTTATTTGGTTTTTAAAGTAGCTGCTACTCAGAAACTGTGAATGCTACAGGAGTAAAAATTAGTATTTAGTTTTTACTCCAAAAAATAAGGAAATACGTGTTTTAGAATTTTTTGAAAATTTGGTTTCCAGGACTTCAAATGTGGAGTGGAAAATTGGGTTATTTGTTTTTAAAGTTACTGCTACTCAAAAACTGTAAATACCACAGATGTAAAAATTAGTATTTAGTTTCTATTCTAAAAATAAAAATTATCCGTGTCTTATCATTTTTTTTTAAATTGGTTTTTAGGACCTCAAATGTGTGGTGGAAAATAAGGTTATTTGGTTTTTAAAGTAACTGCTACTCGAAAACTGTAGATGCTACAGGAGTAAAAATAAGTATTTGATTTCTACTCTAAAAATAATGATATACGTGTTTCACCATTATTTGAAAATTTGGTTTCCAGGACCTCAAATTCGAAGTGGAAAAGAGGTTATTTGATTTTAAAATAACTGCTACTCAAAAACTGTAGGTGCTACAGATGTGAAAATTGAATGTAGGACATTTCCCCCCCCCCCCCCGACAGACCCTAGGACATTTCCCTCTCCCGGACATTTCCCCCCCCCCTGTGGTTATGTAGTAGTATGAATTTGTGGTTTTGCAAGAGTGTGTTATGCATGGCATAAATATGTGTGTGCGTGAATTGTGTACATTCCCCTCCGGACATTCCCCCGCCATGAGTATGATAATTCTCACCCCACGAGGTAGGACAAGGCAGAGTTGAATTTCACAAGTTTTTCAAAGAAACACAAACCCTAACCCTAACCCTAGGGTTTCTAAGAGTGTTTCTAAGAAACACAAACCCTTACCCTAACCTAACCCTAACCCTAACCCTAACCCTAACCCAAACATTGCACTGAACTATTTAGGGGATAAATAACCCTAACCCTAACCCTAACCCTAGCCCTAACCCTAACCCTAACCCAAACATTTCACTGAACTATCTAGGGGATAAATAACCCTAACCCTAACCCTAACCCAAACATTGCACTGAACTATTTAGGGGATAAATAACCCTAACCCTAACCCTAACCCAAACATTGCACTGAACTATTTAGGGGATAAATAACCCTAACCCTAACCCTAACCCTAACCCAAACATTGCACTGAACTATTGGGGATAAATAAAAAATAATAAATGAAAAATAAAAGTATATTCTCTCTCCGGGGGGAAATGTCCTACCCGGGGGGGGGAAACGTCCGGGGGGGGGGAAATGTCCGGGGGGGGGGGAAATGTCCGGGGGGGGGGGAAATGTCCGATTACCGTGAAAATTAGTATTTTGAGGTTTTGTGCCGGTTAAAAGTAGATGAGTTCAGTTTATCACCGGAAGGACGGCCAAGCCGTTATTTTAGAGTCTTCATACGGCCCTGCCCATATCTTAAGTCAAGGTGGGACGGGCCGAGATTTTTAACCAAGTATATAAACATTTTAGTGATTTTAGGGTGTTCAGACGGGCCGGGTTAAACCTGAAGTCAAGGTGGGACGGACCAAAGTTTTTCATCAAGTATATAGAACTTCTAGGCCTGTAAAAACGGGCCGGGCCAGGAATTTCGGTTTTTGAAACTGGCTGGGCCAAGTTGTCGACGGGCCGAGCCGAGACCTAAAGAATTGATCCGTTCAGTACTCTACTATGTATGCACGGTTCAAATTCTCTAATTTCATGCGAGCGAAGCCGCTACGGGCACTGCTAGTTAATTATAAATGTTTTAATTTTAATTCATTTTATTTTTGTCTGAAAATTTTTTTAATCAACCAATCTAGGGGAAGCTGTAAGTGCCCTACCTTGTCTTTCTGACCCACGCGAAAATTATCCCGATTAATAAAAGTAACCAAAAAAGACATGTAAATCTTGTTTCTTCAGGAGTTTCAGTTCTTAGCGCAGTCATTGTTTGAACTATCAGTTCAGTTACTGGCTGAACTGTCGGCGCAGTCACTGTTTGAACTGTCGGCGCAGTCACTGGTTGAACTGTCGGTGCAGTCACTGGTTGAACTGTCGGCGCAGTCACTGGTTGAACTGTGGGTGCAGTCACTGTTTGAACTGTCGGTGCAGTCACTGGTTGAACTGTCGGTGCAGTCACTGGTTGAGCTATTTGTTCAAACAATGGTCGAGTTATTGGCGTAGTTATATCAGTCATTTAGAGCAGTTGTTTCACAATCTTCAGTTATATTCAGAATATCAGAATAAAACTGTTTCTGCATAGAGGACAAGTCTTTGATTCTTTTCCCCAAACCAGAATGCAAGTGGAACAAAATTTATGTCCACATGGTAGAACAGTCATGTCATTTTGACATGTTTTTTCCTCAAAGCAAATGATACACCTGGTAGACATTCTCAACTTTAATTTTTTGCACTTCTAATTTTTTTAAACGAAATAGTTAATAAGCAATGAAAAGTATGTTTTTGAATAAATTCAAACCACAATTTAAAACAAAACGCAAACAATACAAATGCAAAAGCAACTGGTATAATAAATGAGAACACAAGCTTTGAAGTTAATTGAAGTTAATGCCAATAGATAAAAATTTATATTTATGTTATATATATATATATATATATATATATATATATATATATATATATATATATATATATATATATATATATATATATATATATATATATATATATATATATATATATATATAACATACATATATATATATAAACATACATATACATATACTAGCAGTGCCCGTAGCGGCTTCGCTCGCATGAAATTAGAGAGTTTGAACCGTGCATCCATAGTTGAGATCATTTTTTTAGGTCTCGGCTCGGCCCGTCGACAAATTAGCCCAGCCCGTTTTAAAAACCCAAACTCCTGGCCCGGCACAGCCCGTCTGAATTAGGCCCGGCCCATTTTTACAGGCCTAGAAGTTCTATATACTTGATGAAAAACTTCGGCCCGTCCCACCTTGACCTCAGGTTTGGCCCGGCCAAACTGAAGACCCTAAAATCACTAAAATATCTATATACTTGGTGAAAAACCTCGGCCCGTCCCACTTTGATTTAAGGTTTGGCCTGGCCCGTGTAAAGACTCTAAAATAACGGCTTGGCCCGGCCGATGATAAACTGGACTTATAACCGGCACAAAACTTCAAAATACTAAGTTTTACATTTGTAGCACTTACAGTTTGCGAGTAGCAATTATTTTGAAATCAAATAACCCTTATTTGAACCCCACATTTGAGGTCCTGGAAACCAAATTTTCAAAAAATGCTAAAACACGTATTTCATTATTTTTGGAGTAGAAACTAAATAAGCATTAATATATATAAATACTAATTTTTACTTCTGTAGCATTAACAGTTTTTGAGTAGCAGCTACTTTAAAAACCAAATAACCCAAAAAATGATGAAGCACGTATATCTTTTTTTTTTGAGTAGATACTAAGTATTAATTTTTACATCTGTGGCAATTACAGTTGTTGAGTAGCAGTTACTCTAAAAACCAAATAACCCTATTTTCCACCCCACATTTGAAGTCCTGGAAACCAAATTTTCAAAAAATTGTGAAACCCGTATATCATTATTTTTAGAGTAGAAACTAAATACTAATTTTACTTTTGTAGCATTTACAGTTTTTGGTAGCAGTTACTTTAAAATCCAAGTAACACTATTTTCCACCCCATATTTGAAGTCCTGGAAACCAAATTTTCAAAAAATGGTAAAACACGTATATCATTATTTCTGGAGTAGAAACCAAATACTAATTTTTACTCCTGTAGCATCTAGAAACTAAATACTAATTTTTACTTTTGTAGCATTAACAGTTTTTGAGTAGAAGCTACTTTAAAAACCAAATAACCTAATTTTCCAACCCACTTTTGAGGTCCGGGAAACCAAATTTGTAAATAATGGTGAAACACGTATATCTTTATTTTTAGAAAAGAAACTAAATAATAACTTTTACATCTGTAGTATTTACTGTTTTTGAGTAGCAGTTACTATAAAAGACAATTAGCCCTATTTTCCACCCCACATTTGAAGTCCTGGAAACCAAATTTTCAAAAAATGCTAAAACACGTATTTTATTATTTTTGGAGTAGAAACTAAATACTAATTTTTACTCCTGTAGCATTAACAGTTTTTGAGTAGAAGCTACTTTAAAAACCAAATAACCCAATTTTCCAACCCACATTTGAGGTCCGAGAAACCTAATTTTCAAAAAATGGTGAAACACGTATCTTTTTATTTTTCAAAAAGAATCTATATACCAAATTTCAAAATCTCCTCATTTTTGGTTTTCGAGATATACATTGTTTTAGAAAAACGTTTGTTTTCCAGTTTTTTCCCCTCAGGAGGAAAATTTTTAAAAATTCTTTCTTAGCGGATGTTTACGCTATAAAAGTAATATAAGTTCCAAATTTCACGTTCCTAGGATGAGGCGTTTGAGCTCGGCGTTGATTATAAGTCAGTCATCAGGACATGTTCTTTTATATATATATACTAGCAGTGCCCGTAGCGGCTTCGCTCGCATGAAATTAGAGAATTTGATCCGTGCATACATAGTAGAGTACTGCACGGATCAATTTTTTAGGTCTCGGCTCGGCCCGTCGACAACTTGGCCCAGTCCGTTTCAAAAATTGAAATTCCTGGCCCGGCACGGCCCGTCTAATATGATCTCGGCCCGTTTTTACAGGCCTAGAAGTTCTATATACTTGATGAAAAACTTCGGCCCGTCCCACCTTGACTTCAGGTTTAGCCCGGCCCGTCTGAACACCCTAAAATCACTAAAATGTTTATATACTTGGTTAAAAATTTCGGCCCGTCCCACCTTGATTTAAGGTTCAGGCAGGGCCTTATGAAGACCCTAAAATAACGGCTTGGCCCGTCCGTCGGGTGATAAACTGAACTCATCTACTTTTAACCGGCACACAACCTCAAAATACCAATTTTCACATCTGTAGCACTTACAGTTTTTGAGTAGCAGTTATTTTAAAATCAAATAACCCTTTTTCCTCTTCACGTTTGAGGTCCTGGAAACCAAATTTTCAAAAAAAGGTGAAACACGTATATCATTATTTTTAGAGTAGAAACTAAATAAAATACTAATTTTACTTTTGTAGCATTTACAGTTTTTGAGTAGCAGTTACTTTAAAACCAAGTAATCCTATTTTCCACCCCATATTTGAAATCCTGGAAACCAAATTTTTAAAAAATGGTAAAACACGTATATCATTATTTCTGGAGTAGAAACCAAATACTAATTTTTACTCTTGCAGCATCTACAGTTTTCGAGTAGCAGTTACATTAAAAACCAAATAACATTATTTTCCATCCCACATTTGAGGTCCTGGAAACCAAATTTAAAAAAAATGGTAAAACACGTATATCTTTATTCTTAGAATTTTTAGAATAGGAACTAAATACTAATTTTTACATCTGTGGTATTTACTGTTTTTGAGTAGCAGTTAGTTTGAAAAACAAATAACCCTATTTTCCACCCCACATTTGAAGTCCTGGAAACCAAATTTTCAAAAAATGCTAAAACACTTATTTCATTATTTTTGGAGTAGAAACTAAATACTAATTTTTACTCCTGTAGCCTTAACAGTTTTTGAGTAGAAGCTACTTTAAAAACCAAATAACCCAATTTTCCAACCCACATTTGAGGTCCGGGAAACCGAATTTTCAAAAAATGGTGAAACACGTATCTTTTTATTTTTTAAAAAGAATCTATATACCAAATTTCAAAATCTCCTCATTTTTGGTTTTCGAGATATACATTGTTTTAGAAAAAAGTTTGTTTTCCAGTTTTTTCCCCTCAGGAGCAAAATTTTCAAAAATCCTTTCTTAGCGGATGTTTACGCTATAAAAGTAATATAAGTTCCAAATTTCACGTTCCTAGGATGAGGCGTTTGAGCTCGGCGTTGATTATCAGTCAGTCATCTGTCAGTCAGTCAGTCAGTCAGTCAGTCAGGACATGTTCTTTTATATATATAGATATATATATATATATATATATATATATATATATATATATATATATATATATATATATATATATATATATATATATATATATATATATATATATATATATATATATATATATATATATATATATATATATATATATATATATATATATATATATATATAATAGCGCGGTTACCCGGCGTTGCTCGGGGGTTTTTAGAGTTTTTTTTATCTAGCTCCCGTTTAATTCCCCGTTTTCTTTCCCGCTCCCGGTCGCTTTCCCGTTCCCGCTTGCTCTCCCACTCCCGGTCGCTTTCCCGCTCCCGGTCGCTTTCCCGCTCCCGGTCGCTTTCCCGCTCCCGGTCGCTTTCCCGCTCCCGGTCACTTTCCCAATTCCGGTCGCTTTCCCGCCCCATCTATCTCTTAATAATTTGTAATAACGCGCAATCGGTCACATTATGCAAGACTGGGAAGCAAGTCATGGACTTCTTAATATTAAGAAGTCCATTAGCAAGTAATGCCTGTTACGCAATTGTAAACAGTGCTTAGAAAACTTATGCAATGATCATGTATAGGCATTTTGGCCCGGAAGGTTTTTTGGCCCCCTGAGTCTGGGGATCTTAACTTTCCAGGCCAAAAGTTCCTATGTACGACCATCAAAGGTAATTGCGTAATAAAATTCAAATTTTGTTTACGTAACAACGTTTGAAGGCTTCAAGCAACTTTTAGCAAATCTATTTTACGTCTTATGGGTTAAAATAAGTTATGAAAGAGTGGAAAAGAAAAAATGAGCGGGAACGGAAACGGGAAAGCAAGCGGGAACGGAAACGGGAGAGCAAGCGGGGAAGGAAACGGGAGCAAGAGAGAAAAATAATAAAAAAACCTCTGAAAACCCCGAGCAACGCCGGGTAACCCCGCTATAATATGTATATATATGTATATATTATATGTATATGTATATATATATATATATATATATAGTTCCCGCTCGCTCACCCGCTCCGCTCCGCTAATTTTGTAACGGATTTCAAATTTTTTTTCTCTATATTTGATTCCTCTTGACTCTCAAGGTTGTGTGAAAATTTCATTACGATCGGATGAATGGTGTAACAATGCATAAAGGACATATAGGTCAGGTGCCTCGAAACTTCAAGTCATCGTATATAACTCCGATCCTGAAAAAACAAAACTTGGATACAGCAAACCTGGCTTCATATCGTCCGATCTCAAATCTTCCGGTCGTATCAAAACTTCTTGAGCGACTGGTTCTATCAAGGGTCACCGAGTACGTCGAGGACGGCAACCTTTTCCCTGCTAATCAATCAGCGTACCGCCGTTTTCACTCAACGGAGACGGCGGTTTTGAAGGTTTTTTCGGACATCCTGGGCGCAGCAGATACTGGAGGGCTCACTCTTCTTGTTCTTCTAGACCTATCAGCGGCGTTCGACACCGTTGACCATCAAATACTCATACGGAGACTCGAATCATCGTTTGGTTTTGGTCAACTACCTCTCAATTGGATTCGCTCTTATTTGAGTGAACGAGTCTCACACGTTAAAATAAACAATACAGATTCTCTAAAAACACCTATTTCCTGTGGCGTACCACAAGGGTCAGTCCTAGGGCTGATCCTCTTCATGATGTACACCAGCGAGCTTGAAGACATAATTGCTGGTCATGGACTCAGTAGTCACTTTTTCGCAGATGACACTCAAATCTACGGCCATTGTCGGCCTGGAGAGAGTACGGCACTCCAAACCACCATCTCCGCCTGTATAGACGACGTTGGAGCATGGATGCAGTCAAATCGACTCCAGTTAAACTCCAGCAAATCTGAAGCCATCTGGTTTACAACTAGAAGCCAGAAACTTCATCTTCCAAAAGATCCAGTTCGAATAGGTCTTGACATGGTGCAGCCGTCTGTGTCTGTTCGAAATCTTGGCATCTATCTTGATGCTGATCTGTCATCAAAAACACACATCAAAAACACTGTTCGTGCATGCTTCAATGTATTACGGCAGATAAAAAGTGTGGCAACCTCTCTCCCAACAAATTCTCGAAAAATACTTGTAACTTCCCTCGTCTTAAGCAAACTTGATTATGGTAACTCTATCCTGGTTGGGTCACCCAAACACCACATCAATCGTCTCCGTTCGGTTATTAATGCTGCAGCACGTCTGGTTACCGGTGCTCGCAAATGCGATCACATTAGTCCAGTTCTCGCCGACCTACACTGGCTGCCAGTGGACAAAAGAATAAAATTCAAGTTGGCGCTACTGGTATACAAATCTCTTAATAAACTGGCTCCGAAATATCTGTCTTCTTCAATCTTCCCGGCCAGGAGGAGACTCAGATCCTCATCTTCGGCCTCACTCCATCTGCCAAGGACCAAAATGAAGACGGCTGGCGACCGCATGTTTGCTGTTGCCGGTTCCAGACTTTGGAACGAGCTTCCGACTACCATCACCTGCTCAGCGACGGTCGAAGAATTTCGAAAGGGTCTCAAAACGCATCTCTTCGTGGCCTAGAAGTCAACACTGACATTATGCCACGTTAAATTGTTATCAAATTATTATCAAAATTATTATCAAATTATATACATACAAACATTCATTTATATATATATATATATATATATATATATATATATATATATATATATATATATATATATATATATATATATATATATATATATATATATATATATATATATATATATATATATATATATATATATGTAATAGAATCAAAATAAATCATTTAAATTGCTTATAAATAAATGTCATAAATGTGTTTTTATTAACAAATTCAAATTAATTAATCCAGTAAATCCCACAATAACTTGTAAGTTTCGTCTTCTTTTTTCGCTTTTACTACTGTTAGCGTCGTCAGCCGAATGACATCCCTTGCTCAGCCATGATTTTACATAAATTTGTGCGTTAAATCGTGACAACGGTGGCCCAAGGCTATTAATAAACAACAATGCCACTATAGTTTCAGTGTTTAAAGATGTTCAAAGTGGTAAAACAACCTTATTCATGAACTGAAATTTCGTTTACATTCACTTGTAGAAACTGGTATAGTTGCAACGGCTTTGTAAAGAGGCTGCAAATCTTCAGGTACCTCGTATTCACCATTTTTTTTATTTAATTTGTAGTATCTGAAACCTCTTATAATATTAGTTTCATCCAAATGAAATTGTTCACAAAGTTGACGAGCGTTATTGACCCCGTAATTAATGTCAACTTCACCAAGAGAATCTGATGGCGAGTTTTTCGAATCTAATATCTTTACATTTTCCAGCAGATTGTTGTATGCATTACATTAGTCGATTTATTAAAATCATAATTAGGCCAGAATTAAACCGAAGTTGCAAAATTAAAACATAATAACTTTATATTTTGAATTTATTTTTTATTTAAAGGACGAACCGGAATGGTGTTCCGTAGCGTTCCTATAAAATTTGACGAAACGGAACGATTGAAAAAAAAATTTCACGAACCGGAACGGCGTACCGGTCCGTTCCGGTACATTTCGAGCCCTGGATATATATATATATATATAAATATATATATATATATATATATATATATATATATATATATATATATATATATATATATATATATATATATATATATATAAATATATATATATATATATATTTATATATATATACTAGCGGAGTGCCCGGCGTTGCCCGGGGTTTTAAGAGGTTTTTCTAGTGTTTGTCTCTCTCGCTCAGGTTTCCTTCTCCGGATGTTTTCCCGCTCCCGTTTGCTTTCCGTTCTCGGTCGCTTTTCCGTTCCTGGCCGCTTTCCCGCTTTTGGTCGCTTTTCGCTCCCGTTTGCTCTCCCGTTCCCCGAAGTTTTTTTAAAAAGCTGATCATAAAAACGAAAGTTTTTCACGAATCCCTTATATTTCAGGATTTGAAACGACCCCCTGCCCTTTCCTATATTTGTATATGTCTTCAAAAGTACGTTTATGTGCAAAATTTGAAGTCAAAGGATCTATGGAAAATGATAGAAAAATCGATTACATGATTTTTGAAAAATCCATTGGGGACCGCCTACCACTCCCCACCTAAATGATGTTCCTGAATTTGTGTTTTGTCTTCAAAAGTATGTTTATATGCTGGGAAAATGATAAAACATGTGTTTACAAACTTTGTGGCGGAAATCAACGGACACAATTTCAAGCCAAAATATCAATAGGAAATAGTCGAAAATTAATTTCAAGATTTTTACTATACAAACAAACAAACAAACATCAAGTGAAGCTATTAGAAATTAGAAGCCTGCTAAAAAGAGTGATACTTAAAAAAGTTACACTAGAAGTTGCACGAGAACTGCCTTGAATAATAAAAAAAAATGAAATTTTTTATGAAAGAGGGGGTTGAAAAGCATGCTGGGAAAATGATAAAACATGTGTTTACAAACTTTGTGGCGGAAATCAACGGACAGGTACCTACATCTAAAGAATTGCGTGTAATATAAAAAAAATTAAAATAGAATGCCAGTTTGTGAATGTGGTGGAAGAATAATTAATTTAAAACGTATAATATTCATTAGTAAGTTCTATTTTTCTTAAAATTGTTTATTGTTTTTTTTTATTTCATAAAAAAGGTAAATACAAGTTATTGTTGTTGCTTAAAGTTCTAATTTCTTTTTTATAAGGCGCCATCCTTTAATCATAACCAGGAAAAGAAATATATGTTGATGAAAAACAAAAAATAAATCACGAGAAGATTCGAAGAGAAAACCAACTGCCAGAGAAAATAGACTCGGAACATATTCGGACGGTTCTGAAAACTTGAAAAAATATTCGGCGTAAGAAAAGTAGAACTCATGAATATCTAGCTTTAAAGCGGTTGACATAAATTTCAACCAAGGATATCCGATTTGTGGAATGAAGATTGAAAACGAGTGCGTCATTACAAAGAACAGATAGTATAACTTAATTGTAGGATAAGAGGGGTATAGAGTGTTCCAGGCTGAAACTGCATACCAGATAGATGAAAAGATAATTATAGGATAAGAGCAATCGATGTGTAGTAAAATTGACAACGGCAGTATCATCAAAGTTAACAGGTCGGAAAATGGAAAATCCAGCCAGTCATCATTTAAACAAGCATACATAGACTTTAGAATATCTCGTCCAGCAAAGCAAAACAACAAACATCCAGCAAGTATTGGACACCACAACTGTAACAGCAATGCGCAGAGACAAAGCGTCATCACCGTTGTTTTATTTAGAGGCGAACGAGTATTGGGCGTAGAGTCAGAACAATTTTGTGATTTCATCAAACTCGTCTGAATGGCACTGCCCATGGGAAACTTTGTATCAGTAGACATTCTCAGCTTTGAAACCTTATTATTCTTTGCTTTTGAAGTAGTTTGAAAAAATTTGGCAAACTTCGAAAAATATAATGCAATGAAAAAGTAAAACTTTGAATTTTTCTGGCAATATATTTTGTATGAACGTGAACAAACAGCGATCAAACAAATAAATGCAAAATAAAATGTGAAGTTAACAATCGAAAACAGTGGTATAAAGTTAATAACCATAGAAAAAAATCATTAATAAAAAAGAAATATATATATATACTAGCAGTGCCCGTAGCGGCTTCGCTCGCATGAAATTAGAGAGTTTGAACCGTGCATCCATAGTAGAGATCAATTTTTTAGGTCTCGGCTCGGCCCGTCGACAACTTAGCCCAGCCCGTTTTAAAAACCCAAACTCCTGGCCCGGCACAGCCCGTCTGAATTAGGCCCGGCCCATTCTTACAGGCTTAGAAGTTCTATATACTTGATGAAAAACTTCGGCCCGTCCCACCTTGACTTCAGGTTTGGCCCGGCCCAACTGAAGAGGGGTATAGAGTGTTCCAGGCTGAAACTGCATACCAGAAAGATAATTATAGGATAAGAGCAATCGATGTGTAGTAAAATTGACAACGGCAGTATCATCAAAGTTAACAGGTCGGAAAATGGAAAATCCAGCCAGTCATCATTTAAACAAGCATACATAGACTTTAGAATATCTCGTCCAGCAAAGCAAAACAACAAACATCCAGCAAGTATTGGACACCACAACTGTAACAGCAATGCGCAGAGACAAAGCGTCATCACCGTTGTTTTATTTAGAGGCGAACGAGTATTGGGCGTAGAGTCAGAACAATTTTGTGATTTCATCAAACTCGTCTGAATGGCACTGCCCATGGGAAACTTTGTATCAGTAGACATTCTCAGCTTTGAAACCTTATTATTCTTTGCTTTTGAAGTAGTTTGAAAAAATTTGGCAAACTTCGAAAAATATAATGCAATGAAAAAGTAAAACTTTGAATTTTTCTGGCAATATATTTTGTATGAACGTGAACAAACAGCGATCAAACAAATAAATGCAAAATAAAATGTGAAGTTAACAATCGAAAACAGTGGTATAAAGTTAATAACCATAGAAAAAAATCATTAATAAAAAAGAAATATATATATATACTAGCAGTGCCCGTAGCGGCTTCGCTCGCATGAAATTAGAGAGTTTGAACCGTGCATCCATAGTAGAGATCAATTTTTTAGGTCTCGGCTCGGCCCGTCGACAACTTAGCCCAGCCCGTTTTACCGTTTTAAAAACCCAAACTCCTGGCCCGGCACAGCCCGTCTGAATTAGGCCCGGCCCATTCTTACAGGCTTAGAAGTTCTATATACTTGATGAAAAACTTCGGCCCGTCCCACCTTGACTTCAGGTTTGGCCCGGCCCAACTGAAGACCCTAAAATCACTAAAATATCTATATACTTGGTGAAAAACCTCGGCCCGTTCCACTTTGATTTAAGGTTTGGCCTGGCCCGTGTGAAGACTCTAAAATAACGGCTTAGCCCGGCCGGTGATAAACTGAACTTAGCTACTTTTAACCGGCACAAAACTTCAAAATACTAATTTTTACATTTGTAGCACTTACAGTTTTTGAGTAGCAGTTATTTTGAAATCAAATAACCCTTATTTCCACCCCACATTTGAGGTCCTGGAAACCAAATTTTCAAAAAATGCTAAAACACGTATTTCATTATTTTTTGAGAAGAAAGTAAATACTAATTTTTACTTCTGTAGCATTAACAGTTTTTGAGTAGCAGCTACTTTAAAAACCAAATAACCCAAAAAATGATGAAACACGTATATCTTTTTTTTTTAAGTAGATACTAAGTATTAATTTTTACATCTGTGGCAATTACAGTTGTTGAGTGGTAGTTACTTTAAAAACCAAATAACCCTGTTTTCCACCCCACATTTGAAGTCCTGGAAACCAAATTTTCAAAAAATTGTGAAACCCGTATATGATTATTTTTAGAGTAGAAACTAAATACTAATTTTTACTTTTGTAGCATTAACAGTTTTTGAGTAGAAGCTACTTTAAAAACCAAATAACCTAATTTTCCAACCCACATTTGAGGTCCGGGAAACCAAATTTGTAAAAAATAGTGAAACACGTATATCTTTATTTTAGAAAAGAAACTAAATAATAATTTTTACATCTGTGGTATTTACTGTTTTTGAGTAGCGGTTACTATAAAAGACAATTAGCCCTTTTTTCCACCCCACATTTGATGTCCTGGAAACCAAATTTTTAAAAAAATGTTGAAACACTTATATCATAATTTTTTGAGTAAATACTAAATACTATGTTTGACATCTGTAGCATTCACAGTTTTTGAGTAGCAGTTACTTTAAAAACCAAAGAAACCTTTTTTCCACCCCACATTTGAGGTCCTGAAAACCAAAATTTCAAAAAATGGTGAAACACATATATCCTTATTTTTAGAGTAGAAACTAAATACTAATTTTTACTTTTGTAGCATTAACAGTTTTTGATTAGAAGCTACTTTAAAAACCAAATAACCCAATTTTCCAACCCACATTTGAGGTCCGGGAAACCAAATTTGTAAAAAATGGTGAAACACCTATATCTTTATTTTTAGAAAAGAAACTAAATAATTGTTTTTACATCTGTGGTATTTACTGTTTTTGAGTAGCAGTTACTATAAAAGACAATTAGCCCTATTTTCCACCCCACATTTGAAGTCCTGGAAACCAAATTTTCAAAAAATGCTAAAACACGTATTTCATTATTGTTGGAGTAGAAACTAAATACTAATTTTTATTCCTGTAGCATTAACGGTTTTTGAGTAGAAGCTACTTTAAAAACCAAATAACCCAATTTTCCAACCCACATTTGAGGTCCGGGAAACCGAATTTTCAAAAAATGGTTAAACACGTATCTTTTTATTTTTCAAAAAGAATCTATATACCAAATTTCAGAAAAAAAATTTAGAAAAATTTTTAGAAAAAAGTTTGTTTTCCAGTTTTTTCCCCTCAGGAGCAAAATTTTCAAAAATCCTTTCTTAGCGAATGGTTACGCTATAAAAGTAATATAAGTTCCAAATTTCACGTTCCTAGGATGAGGCGTTTGAGCTCGGCGTTGATTATCAGTCAGTCATCTGTCAGTCAGTCAGTCAGTCAGTCAGGACATGTTCTTTTATATATATAGATATATATATATATATATATATATATATATATATATATATATATATATATATATATATATATATATATATATATATATATATTTATATATATATATATATATATATATATATATATTTTTATGAAGTGAAACATTGGGTTGAAATGTTTCGAGAGGCCACAAATAGGATGACTAACTGTCACCACAAGTAACGCAAATATTTGTAAGACTCTACTAGGAATCGAACCCACGTGTCTACGGCAACACCGCCTTGCCTAAATGCAAGCGCTCTTACCAACTGAGCCACCGATCATCCCCATATATATATATATATATATATATATATTATGTAATAGAATCAAAATCAATCATTTAAATTGCTTATAAATAAATGTCATAAATGTGTTTTTATTAACAAATTCAAATTAATTAATCCAGTAAATCCCACAATAACTTGTAAGTTTCGTCTTCTTTTTTCGCTTTTACGACTGTTAGCGTCGTCAGCCAAATGACATCCCTTGCTCAGCCATGATTTTACATAAATTTGTGCGTTAAATCGTGACAACGGTGGCCCAACGCTATTAATAAACAACAATGCCACTATAGTTTCAGTGTTTAAAGATGTTCAAAGTGGTGAAACAATCTTATTCATGGAACTGAAATTTCGTTTACATTCACTGGTAGAAACTGGTATAGTTGCAACGGCTTTGTAAAGAGGCTGCAAATCTTCAGGTACCTCGTATTCACCATTTTCTTTATTTAAGTTGTAGTATCTGAAACCTCTTATAATATTAGTTTCATCCAAATGAAATTGTTCACAAAGTTGACGAACGTTATTGACCTCGTAATTAATGTCAACTTCACCAAGAGAATCTGTTGGCGAGTTTTTCGAATCTAATATCTTTACATTTTCCAGCAGATTGTTGTATGCATTACATTAGTCGATTTATTAAAATCATAATTAGGCCAGAATTAAAACCGAAGTTGCAAAATTAAAACATAATAACTTTATATTTTGAATTTATTTGTTATTTAAAGGACGAACCGGAACGGCGTTCCGTAGCGTTCCTATAAAATTGTTTATTGTTTTTTTTATTTCATAAAAAAAGGTAAATACAAGTTATTGTTGTTGCTTAACGTTCTAATTTCTTTTCTATAAGGCGCTTTCCTTTAAGCATAACCAGGACAAGAAATATATGTGGAAAAACAAGAAATAAAGATTCGAAGAGAGAACCAACTGCCAGAGAAAATAGACTCGGAACATATTCGGACGGTTCTGAAAACCTAAAAAAATATTCGGCGTAAGAAAAGTAGAACTCGTGAATATCTAGCTTTAAAGCGGTTGACACAAATTTCAACCAAGGATATCCGATTTGTGGAATGAAGATTGAAAACGAGTGGGTCATAACAAAGAACAGATAGTATAATTTAACTCTAGGATAAGAGGGGTATAGAATGTTCCAGGCTGAAACTGCATAACAGATAGATGAACAAAGAAATAAAGCATTAATACAATCGATGGGTAGTAAAATTGACAACGGCAGTATCATCAAAGTTAACAGGTCGGAAAATGGAAAATCCAGCCAGTCATCATTTAAACAAGCATACATAGACTTTAGAATATCTCGTCCAGCAAAGCAAAACAACAAACATCCAGCAAGTATTGGACACCACAACTGTAATAGTAATGCGCAGAGACAAAGCGTCATCACCGTTGTTTTATTTATAGGCGAACGAGTATTTGGCGTAGAGTCAGAACAATTTTGTGTTTTCATCAAACTCGTCTGAATGGTACTGCCCATGGGAAACTTTGTTTCAGTAGACATTCTCAGCTTTGAAACCTTGGTATTCTTTGCTTTTGAAGTAGTTCGACAAAATTTGACAAACTTCGAAAAATATAATGCAATGAAAAAGTAAAACTTTGAATTTTTCTGTCAATATATTTTTTATGAATGTGAACAAACAGCGATCAAACAAATAAATGCAAAATAAAATGTGAAGTTAACAATCGAAAACAGTGGTATAAAGTTAATAACCATAGAAAAAAATCATTAATAAAAAAGAAATATATATATATATATATATATATATATATATATATATATATATATATATATATATATATATATATATATATATATATATATATTCTTTTAAACAGGCTCTATTAAACACAATTGACCACTTAACATTAGTCATCTTTCTTAGCAAGTTTTTAAAGCCCTTTTCATCCATTTGAAACGACGAGATATATATATATTGAAGAATTTATTGGTTAAAATATTTAAATGATAAAACGATCAGGGTTAACTGGCCAGTTTCAGCTATAAAAAGCCATCTTCAGAACCCTATGTTAAACAATAAATTAAAGATTAAATATTATAAAAGTTGAAAGGGAAGAGTTAAAAATCAGAAATACTTAGGCTTAGACGGAGACATTAAATTAGAGCTAGGCTGAATCAGTTTTCAGTTAATAAATAAATACGGCTAATGATAGATGGAACACATTGAAATTTAGGTTAAATAAAACAGAAGGAAAAAAAGCGACCACATTAAATGAGTTACAAAGAGCGAAACTCACTTTGAAATTAAATAGAGTTTGAGGAAAAGTAGCCCAACAAAATCGATGATATTTTTTCCAATAATTTAGAACTAAATAAGCAATTAAAACACAGGAAAGACAAGTTAAAACACGTTAAACGCTCGATAGGTGAAAAACGTAACCATACAGAGCGGCGTTGTACGACTTGTGAACAACACAAAGAACGACAAGCACGGGCACAAAAATATTGGTAGTAACATAAAGTAAGACAAGACTATTGTATACGGTCGGACGGCAATTAGCGCCGTCGCCGCTTATTAATATTATCATTGTAAGTGAGATGCTCAAAAGTAGTATTCGAACCACTGAGCCCCGCACCATCCTCGCATCCAAGGCTGAACGTCATGAAGTTCAACTGGGACGAAAGCGTCAAGTTGTCCGCAGGTCAAAGTATTATATATATATATATATATATATATATATATATATATATATATATATATATATATATATATATATATATATATATATATATATATATATATATATATATATATATATATATATATATATATATATATATATATATATATATATATATATATATATATATATATATATATATATATATATATATATATATATATACGTGCTCGAAATGGAAAATTTCACAAACCGGAACGCCGATTAAAAAAAAAAATTAGCGGTGGAAATTTTATATGCTTCAATAAATTAATATGCCGTTTTATATTATTTTTTTATTTAAACTTTTTTGGAAATTCAAAATGATTCACTTTCATCTTTATTACTTCATTACCCCGTTATTGCTTGAATTTAAATTAATTCAACTCATTTAAGAATATAAATTGAATTTTGAAAGGTCAATATTATGTAATTAAAAAATTAATTTTAAAAAAATAATTGAAGTAAGTTTGGAAGTTTCAATTTTTTATCATAAGCATATAATCTCTCCCCTCTGATGTTGTAAATTGTTCCAGCGTTTTTTTTTATTTATATTGTCATTGAAATCAGTCAACTTGGACACTTTTTTATATTACAGTAAGAGTTTTTTTTTTAATTTTCTGTTTTATTTTTTTTCCACTTTTTGATGGTTTTTGTTTCTTGTGTCCATGACTAAGGATGTCTGTGATTTTTTTCTTTTATTGTTTTTTTCATGCTAGTGTTAGTGGCTTACTAGCCCTTCTGGCGTTTTTCAATAAATAAATAAATAAATAAATAAAATTTCAATTACAAAAATAGAACATCACAACACAACAATAAAAAACATCATAATATTAATAACTGTAAATGAATGTCGTATATATATATATATATATATATATATATATATATATGTAATAGAATCAAAATCAATCATTTAAATTGCTTATAAATAAATGTCATAAATGTATTTTTATTAACAAATTCAAATTAATTAATCCAGTAAATCCCACAATAACTTGTAAGTTTCGTCTTCTTTTTTTCGCTTTTGCGACTGTTAGCGTCGTCAGCCGAATGACATCCCTTGCTCAGCCATGATTTTACATAAATTTGTGCGTAAAATCGTGACAACGGTGGCCCTGAATTTGTGTATTGTCTTCAAAAGTATGTTTATGTGCACAATTTCAAGCCAAAATATCAATGGGAAATAGTCGGAAATTAATTTCAAGATTTTTACTATACAAACAAACAAACAAACATCAAGTGAAGCTATTAGAAATTAGAAGCCTGCTAAAAAGAGTGATATTTAAAAAAGTTACACTAGACGTTGCACGAGAACTGCCTTGAATAATAAAAAAAAATGAAATTTTTGGTGACCCGTCAAATGGGCCCTCGACAAAAGGGCCCCGACAAAAGGGCCCCGACATTACGGCTCCCGACAAATGAACCCCGACAAATGGGCCCCGTCAAAACGGCCCCGTCAAAAGGGCCCCGACAAAAGGGCCCCCGTCAAAACGGCCCCCGTCAAAACGGCCCCCGACAAAACGGCCCCGACAAAAGGGCCCACATTCTTAGCCGTATTGCTTAAATCCCACTTTGTATAGCCTTAATTTTATGCACGACAGGGCTCCCGACATAACGACACCAGGTTTAAATCCGTTGAGCGTCATGTGTGATTTTGAAAAAGCTTTTCAAAATGCAATTATAAGAGTTTTTCCAGCTACTAATATTGTTGGATGTTTGTTTCATCTTGGACAAAATCTCTATCGGAAAGTAAGCCAGCTTAACCACGCCGATGAATACAAAAATGATGAAAACTTTCGTATTCATGTCAAAATGATGCTAGCGCTTAGTTTTGTTCCACCGGTTGACGTAGCCAGAGCATTTGATAAGCTGGCTTTAACTTGTCCACCAGCAATGGGTGATGTAGTCGATTATTGGAAGGACAACTATATTGGCAGAGTAAGAGTGAACGTTCGGGTAAATCCACGCTTTCCAATACCTATTTGGAATGTTCATGCTCGGGTACATGATGGCCTTCCTCGCACCAACAATTCGGTGAAAGGGTGGCACCGAGCATTCCAACAGTGCGTCGATTGCCACCATCCTTCAATTCATAAAATTGTTGATCATTTTCGCAAGGAACAAGATCATGTTGAAATAGAGCTGCAACGTTTCAGAGATGGTATTCAACATTCTGCTGCATCCAAGCGAAAGTACGTTCAGCTCAATCGAAGACTGGAGGCTATACTAGCAATGTATGGGCATGTGGCAAACACCTAATACCTTAGAAGATTGGCTCATAACCTTACAATTTGACAGATGGCTCTATCTAATTTTATTTGAATTTAATAAATAAACAAATTCTATGTTCAAATTTGATTTAAACTTTTAGCTGAATATATGTTTATCAAACCTGTTTAGATCTGTTTTAGATATGATTTTTTGCCTATTAAAACTATTAGGATTATATATATGTATATATATATAAATATATATATATATATATATATATTTATGTATATATATATATATATATATATATATATATATATATATATATATATATATATATATATATATATATATATATATATATATATATATATATATATATATATATAGGTTTTTGTAAAAAAAATTGATATCGGTCACAAAATAAGCGAGCGGGAGAGCGAACGGAAACGGGAACTGGAGAATTAGCGGGAACAGGAATGGAGAAGCAAGCGGAAACGGAAAAGCGACAAAAAGCGAAAGAGCGAGCAGGAAAGGGAAAGCGACCGGAAACGGGAGAGCAAGCAGGAACGGGAAAAAGACCGAGAGCGGGAGAGCATGCGGGAAGAAAACGGAAGCTTGAGAGAAAAACGATAGAAAAACCTCTAAAAACCCCGGGCAACGCCGGGTACCCAGCTAGTGTTTTGATAATTGAAAATGAAATTTCAAGTTTTTTAAGGATTTATAGTAAGGATGTTCACTATTTTTTTTCATTATAAAATTTATCATTTTTTCTGTTTATAAATTCTCGATAAATTACAATTAATGCTAAAAATTAATTACTAAAAATTAATTTAAATGAATAACTAGAAGAAAGGAACTATTAAATATGGTATACATATGTACACAAAATCAAGGCTATACGAGATAGGCTTTAAGCAATGCAGCTAAATTATGGACCCTTTTGTCGGGGCCCTTTTGTCGGGGGCCGTTTTGACGGGGGCCCTTTTGTCGGGGCCGTTTTGACGGGGGCCCATTTGACGGAGTACCGAAATTTTTTATGAAAGGGGGGGTTGAAAAGCATGCTGGGAAAATGATAAAACATGTGTTTACAAACTTTGGGGCGGAAATCAACGGACAGGTACCTACATCTAAAGAATTGCGTGTAATATAAAAAAAATTAAAATAGAATGCCAGTTTGTGAATGTGGTGGAAGAATAATTAATTTAAAACGTATAATATTCATTAGTAAGTTCTATTTTTCTTAAAATTGTTTATTGTTTTTTTTTATTTCATAAAAAAGGTAAATACAAGTTATTGTTGTTGCTTAAAGTTCTAATTTCTTTTTTATAAGGCGCCATCCTTTAATCATAACCAGGAAAAGAAATATATGTTGATGAAAAACAAAAAATAAATCACGAGAAGATTCGAAGAGAAAACCAACTGCCAGAGAAAATAGACTCGGAACATATTCGGACGGTTCTGAAAACTTGAAAAAATATTCGGCGTAAGAAAAGTAGAACTCATGAATATCTAGCTTTAAAGCGGTTGACATAAATTTCAACCAAGGATATCCGATTTGTGGAATGAATATTGAAAACGAGTGCGTCATTACAAAGAACAGATAGTATAACTTAATTGTAGGATAAGAGGGGTATAGAGTGTTCCAGGCTGAAACTGCATACCAGATAGATGAAAAGATAATTATAGGATAAGAGCAATCGATGTGTAGTAAAATTGACAACGGCAGTATCATCAAAGTTAACAGGTCGGAAAATGGAAAATCCAGCCAGTCATCATTTAAACAAGCATACATAGACTTTAGAATATCTCGTCCAGCAAAGCAAAACAACAAACATCCAGCAAGTATTGGACACCACAACTGTAATAGTAATGCGCAGAGACAAAGCGTCATCACCGTTGTTTTATTTATAGGCGAACGAGTATTTGGCGTAGAGTCAGAACAATTTTGTGTTTTCATCAAACTCGTCTGAATGGTACTGCCCATGGGAAACTTTGTTTCAGTAGACATTCTCAGCTTTGAAACCTTGGTATTCTTTGCTTTTGAAGTAGTTCGAAAAAATTTGGCAAACTTCGAAAAATATAATGCAATGAAAAAGTAAAACTTTGAATTTTTCTGGCAATATATTTTGTATGAACGTGAACAAACAGCGATCAAACAAATAAATGCAAAATAAAATGTGAAGTTAACAATCGAAAACAGTGGTATAAAGTTAATAACCATAGAAAAAAATCATTAATATAAAAGAAATATATATATATATATATATATATATATATATATATATATATATATATATATATATATATATATATATATATATATATATATATATATATATATATATATATATATATATATATATATATATATATATATATATATATATATATATATATATATATATATATATATATATATATACTAGCGGAGTGCCCGGGGTTTTTAGAGGTTTTTGTAGTGTTTGTCTCTCTCGCTCAGGTTTCCTTCTCCGGTTGTTTTCCCGCTCCCGTTTGCTTTCTGTTCTCGGTCGCTTTTCCGTTCCTGGCCGCTTTCCCGCTTTCGGTCGCTTTTCCGCTCCCGTTTGCTCTCCCGTTCCCGGTCGCTTTCCCGTTCCCGCTCCCGCTTGCTCTCCCGTTCTCGCTCATGCTTGCTCTCTCATTCCCGTTTTCGCACGCGCTCATTTTCTCTTTTTACCAATGCTTTTATTAACTCGTCGTCTCTGTTTCTCTGTCTGTTTCAAATCTTGCAATCAAATTTTGAGTCACTTCCTGATGATAGATTTTTTTCAAATTTTGCATACATGCTCAAAATAGAAGACAATGCAATATTCAATTATTAGTTTAACAATAAGTCAATTAATTTAGTTAATTTTAATTAATTTCGATATTTCGATATAATTAAGATATTTCGACTTTAATATAAAATAAAAGAGTAATATAAGAAAAAATTGATTGCAAAATTTGTGTTTTAATTACATATAAGAGCA
Organism: Erpobdella octoculata; assembly: GCA_963978895.1. Classification (NCBI taxonomy): domain Eukaryota; kingdom Metazoa; phylum Annelida; class Clitellata; order Hirudinida; family Erpobdellidae; genus Erpobdella; species Erpobdella octoculata. The sequence goes on from OZ022239.1 coordinate 3,980,441, forward strand.
TTGGTTTTAAAAATTCGTTTTTAATTTACTTGTTCATTCTTTCCTAACTTCTTTTAGCCCATAAAACATAAAATATATTTGGCTAAATCTTGCTTGAAGCTTTCAAACGTTGTTACGTAACCTAAATTTGCATTTTATTACGCAACTACCGATTTTGAATTTTATTACTCACCCCCGAATATATATATATATATATATATATATATATATATATATATATATATATATATATATATATATATATATATATATATATATATATATATATATATAGTTTCCGCTCGCTCACCCGCTCCGCTCATTTTGTGACGGATTTCAAATTTTTTTTCTATATTTGATTCCCCTTGACACTCAAGGTTGTGTGAAAATTTCATTACGATCGGATGAATAGTGTAGCAATGCATATATATATATATATATATATATATATATATATATATATATATATATATATATATATATATATATATATATATATATATATATATATATATATATATATATATATATATATATATATATATATATATATATATATATATATATATATATATATATATATATATATATATATTATATTTATATTTATATATTTATATATATACTAGTGGTTTTACCCGTCCCAAGGAAGGATGTTTTAAAATTACGATGTACTTTGGATACATTTTATTAAAAAATAGTCAACAAAAACAAAATGACATTTGATAATCATTTTTTTTATATATAAGCAAATTTAATAAAAAATTTTATTGTGTTTAAATTTTCAATTTACTAAAATATTTCATATAAATTTGAAGGATGTGAAAATTAAAGAGTGCAATAATTAGTTATTGAAGATTTTCAGTATACACGACTTTTCTTGTGAAATTACTAAATTACGGCCATCGTTGAGAAGTGGTCCTTGCTTCTGAGATTTTTTAAATCTTATTATATAATATTTTTCAATTCCAGCGCCACTTCTTTTGATCTCTAGGAATGAGAGTGTATATAGGTATTGCATAATAACTTTTATTACACGCCTGCGCGCAATAAATTCTTACGTGCACATCGATATCGTCTATACAAGGATATCTTTGGTCTATATATGGATGGATATCTAATTATATAAAGATATCTATGGTCTATACGACTAATTATGTAAGCGTGACAAAATCAGTGAGTGAGTGAGTGAGTGAGTGACGTGGGCTACTATAAGTTAGATTATATATATATATATATATATATATATATATATATATATATATATATATATATATATATATATATATATATATATATATATATATATATATATATATATATATATATATATATATATATTATATATACATATATATATATATATATATATATATATATATATATATATATATATATATACATTTTCCTATGAAAAGGACAAAATTGCACCTCTTTGGTTTTCCATTATAACTTTTAAAATCATTTAGAAAAATATGTATACTACTATACCGTTACTAATGTTTTGCCCATAAAGATAAAAAGTTTAAATATAAGAAAATTGTCATTTCGCGGTCAATAAATATGGTCACGGTGTTCTGGGATTGTCTTAACCCGTTTAGGTCCAAAACTTTATTAATTAGATTTCTATTATTTTTTTTTGTTATTTCTAAGTTACTTGCTTATGTTTTAACAGATTTATTTTTAATTATTTTTTATTTGAAAGAAAACTTTGAAAATTCACTATGCTCGTTTTTCGAACGCTGGTCGTATAGACTACTGAAAACGACAAAATGTTTAAAAGTCAATTTTTTTTGTTCTCAACGCAAACAATTATAATATAAATTTTAGGCTATAAACAGAAAAGCTAAAAACACATTTCTGACTTTATCAGTAACACAGTTCAATAAAATCCAAAAATTTAACATTCAATAAATCAGTCAAGCAGTTCATGATAGTCGTTTCAGAACCGGAGTGTGCGGAAAGCACCAAAACAATTCCGATGAAGTCGTTTGTCGCACTTGGCCCACATGTACAGTGTTTTGCCATAATTTTCCAGCTTGTAGCGACCTACTGTTTTCACATTTTCAAGATCGTTACCATGGCCAGTTGCTGTATCTTCCCTATCGTTTTGTTTCTTCAACCGTGCATGAATTCATTTCAGCGGTATTAAACAACCTAAACAGCCTATATGGGGTTTTTCAAGCAAAGCACCATTGTGGTGTTTCAAACTCGTTATATATAGACTGTTTTAAAAGTGGCTATTCAAATGACTCTTTGTGGTCCAAGTGCATTTCAATCGTTTTTGGCGTTTTGGTTGCCGCGGCATTGAACTGACCGTATTTGCAACCTACATTTCTTCACCTAAAGAACAGACACAGTCTAATCCCATCCCATCAATAGTATAATCAACTTCTACCTTCCCGGATATTACAAAGAATAACATTTCTTCTTCATTTGCTTATTCATCAGTCACGTGTTATGATGCGCCGGGCGGAAGAATGACAAGTATGTCAACCTCAATGCTATCATCATCATCAAGAATTAGTTACATAGCTTCTTTCAACGTGAAAAAACGTTCTGTTTGACGCCTTTCATTTTTAAACTTTACAAACATTTCATTCGAAGAATGAAATTTGCAAAAAACACTATCACCAATTCAACCACTGCACAACTATAAGCTGAATAAACTAGTTTCGACTCGTTCGCATAAAGTACTCTATACGCCCAACGATCGTAGAACGAGCATGACTCATACATGTTCAGATTGTGGGTTAGTGTAAACACAATAAAATTTAATTAACGTTGCTGTTTACTTTTGAGTACATCCTCTTTCGATATTTCAAACTTTTGTTATGATAACTCTCATGAAATTAGCATAATAAATTTTTAAAGTAATATCGGTCGAAAACCTTGAAAATGCTCATATTCTAATCCAGATTAAACTACTTAATACGAATAAAAAAATTATTTAAAAAATTGTATACAGTGTATTGAAGCTTTCTTAACATAAAAAAAAACTTTTAACAGAAAAAAAATTACAACTTAATTTTATGCAACGCCAAAAATAAGTGTGTTCGTAAAACGTACTATGGTCTAAAACGGGTTAATCAGTTAAACTTACCTCTACAATACTTATTAGGGCAGGTCATGTGAATTGCATAAGCTCAATAAACATAAATTAATTTTTTTTTTGAAATATTCAATTTTATTAATTAAAAATTAATTTTGCCTAAAAAAGCTATAATTCAAGTTTTTCACTTTTAACCTTATCTTGATTGAACCTTTTTGTCAAAAAGTTTTTGATATTTCCAAAAAGTGCATCTATCAGTTTTATTAGTGACTGGACAACGACAACACAACAGCGTCAGCGCAATTTGAAAGGTATTGCTCTAAGCCAGTCTAAGCAATGCAAAGGTAATTTTTTAAATTATTTGTTGTAAAATTTTGAATGTTTGGATGTACTAGTTTAACTCATTACAATAATTAAATAAAGTAGAAACACATTTGCAAATAGCTGCACAATCCACAGACAATACCTACCTAATAGTATTATTATAATACTAATTACTATTACTAGTAATTAGGAAGTGGTCTCGTCACCTGTGCATGCATGCAGCTGTGCATGTTCAGTTCATGCACATAATTGCTATTTCATTGCAGAAGTTTTAAAAACTGTTCAATTGTCAGAATTTGTTAATTGGAAGGCTTAACTTTTTTTTGGTGCTCAATAAATAAATAAATAAATAAATAAATAAATAAATAAAATAAACTTAAAATAGTTATAACTTACAACACAGGAGTTTAACTTTACACTACTGTGGGAAATTTTATTAGGCTGTTTATTTTTGTATTCAGAATAAAAATTTAGTTTTTATAGTGTTTATAACTTTAATTGAATTTCTGAAAAACAAGGTTTTCAGTAAATTAGGCTTGTTACAGGCCTACATTTTTTTGTTAACTCAAGAGTGGGAATTTTGTATATGAATGTTTTGTTTACTATTTTGAAGTTTAAATTCAATTAAAGTTCATTAAAGGTTTTGTTTACATTTATGTCCTTGTTGTGTTACAGAATCCACTAAAATGCCAATATCTGCCAAGAATGATGAGTTTTCTGTTTACTCGTATAACAATGTCGAAGTAATTTTATTTTTATTTATTTCATTAAATTTATTAAAAGTTGTCTTAGAACAATTTCTTCTAAAAAATCAAGTTTTTCCATTTCATAGTCTTTTCTATAATATGAAAGTGAATTTTTATAGTTATTTTAGTTTAAAAAAAATACTGTCAACTTTTAAATATATTTTTAATTTTTAAATTTGTTTTTTTTTTATTTTCAGGGCCGTGTTCTTGCAGTAGACATCACTGGAAAATATGTTCTATTTGGAGGGTTAATTTATAGAAATTTTATTTTTAAGTCTTCTTTTTGTATATAGTAGTCATCATCATCATAAAGGAATTGTCTTGGATTTTTTTTAAATGTTCTTCTGTAATTTTAAAACATATAAAGTGTAACTTATTAAAAACATGGGTCGTTTTAATAAAAACACGAGGGCCCTAATGAAGCAGTTTAAAAAAATGTTGATATCATTTAGTTGAATATTATTGTTTCTATTTTTAGCCAGAAACTGTTGTATCTTTTGAATTTGGATGAGCGTTACAACGAGAAGAATACAGTGCCTTTGAAAAGCAAGCAAAAGTCAGTTGAGAATGCTATCTGGAGCACGCATTCATCCGATGCCTTCGTAACTTCAGTTAGTTTATTGATTAATTTGTTCTACTATGTTTTTTAATGATATGGGTTAAAAATTTTAATTGGTTATTTGATTTTTGTAGAGCAAAAATGTGATTGATTTGTGGGAAAGTCAATCTGATAAATTTGAAGCCACCTGCACATTTCAGGGACATCAGAACTCGATTAGGCTAGTTTTTAGCATATGTGTTAATGAAACAATGAGTTATTCAATGCTACTTTCATTAATTTAATAATTGAGTAATTAATTTTATTTAATAACAAATAAACAAAAAGTAATATTTTTATATTTATACATGTCGAATAATTTTTCAGTGGTTTAGACTGGTCACCTGTCTGCACAAACTATGTTGCTTCTTGCTCTTCCGATGGTTTCACATATGTTTTGGATACGAGGTAAGATATTATTAAACATCATTTCTCGGTGGGCAGTTTAATTAAATTTGTATTGTGTTTTTTTTTTACAGAGACTTTAAGAATCCATGCATTACCAAACAGACATTATGTTAGCATTTCAAGTTTTTTCTTTTTTCATTCATTCATATGATAATATCGAGCAATAGATATCAATATTGTTAAAGCAACCTTAATTATTAGATAACTTCAGAGTTTGCCATTATTCTGAGTATGAAATTTTAATATTAATATTGGTAAAGCAACCTTAATTATTATTAAAATACTTCAATGTTTTCTATTATTTCGGGTATGAAATTTTAGACAAAAGCTGTTTTCAGTGATTTTCAAATGCAGAGATGCTGAAATTTATAGTTTTTTTTGTTTTTATTTTAATAAATTTATTTTATTAGTGCCACCAACGAGAGTTAAGTGGAACAAAGTGAACCATTCACTGCTGGCAACATCTCACGAATGTGGAATCGAAATCTGGGACATCAGGGTTAATTTATATTTTCAATAATTCATTGTGAATTAGTTTACATAAACGTGGAGCTAAAAAACCTCTGTAAAAATTTACGAAAAGGTTCATTTGAGTTCATTGGTCTGGTGTTTATTGTTTGTTTGTTTCATTGAAATTTGGTTATGTTAAAGAAAATCATATCTGAATACTTAAATGCTGGTTAGTTAAATGTTTGTATTATGTTTATTTTGATTGCAGAACATGAAGGAAGCCTTGCCATTTAACTTGATAAATGCTCACACGAGGATCATAAATGACATCGATTGGTCTCCACAGTCAAAAGACATGTTGATCTCGTGCGGTATGGATAGTTGTGTTAAGGTAGTTAGTTTTTTAAATCTCAAATTATTATCGTCACTATTATTGTTATCATTGACATTATTATTATTGATTATAATTTAATTTTTCTATTTATATTGTGTTAATATATTATTTCAAGTTTTTACTTTATATTATTAGAATTAAACTGTTCTATTAAAATATTTTGGTATAATTCTGATGCACGTAGTTTATCTGTTTTTGTGATTTATTGAATGTTTGCTCACTTTTTTTTTCATCCTTTTATACTTATCAGATTTGGAATGTCCAGAAGCAGACGCAAGATCATGATAACAACTCTCTGAATCCGAACAGAGTCGTGACACGCATCAAGTTCACAGTTCGTGGTTTGTTTGTTGATACCAAACAGCTAACTCGATGCATGAATATGTTTGTGTTTTTTTATAGCCAACAGGGGAGTGTCTGGTTATTCAGTGCCAGCCACAAAGAGATGGTCCAGAGTTGTTCTTGTGGAAGATCAAGGACTGCTTCGCTCCGAAACATGACATACAATACTTTCCCGATTCAACACGAATAGGAAATTATTGTTTTAGAAGCAACGATATTGGAAGTAGGTTGTTGTTGGTAATAGAATGGGAATATATATATACATTGCCTATACTACATTAATTTGTTGTTGTTTGTAATAGAAACCTTCCTTCTGGCAATATTTTACAACAACTAAACTAGTTTGTTGTTTAATAGAGATGTTCCTTGTGGGAATATATTCAACATTAATTTGTTATAACAACTATTTTCAGAAAATTTTTTATACATTATCTATCATGCTGTGTGTATTTTACTTGTTAGAATTTAGTTGATTTTTGGAACAATTAGCTTATGTATATACAGTAAAAGTCCTAAAGAGCAGACACCTCGGGGAAGAGCAGATGTGTCTGCTTCTCCTGTCTGTCCGTTCTTTGGGACAAACTATTATAGACCAGATGCCGATTTAAGAAATTCTGTTTCGAACAGAAGTCAATGGCATAAAGATGTTTTAAAGCTAGATGTTTTTTTAAGGTTTACAATTACTTGCTTGGACTGATGATCATGTTCTGAAGTTCTGGAAGATGAGTTCTAGACCATTTTCGGTATTTTCTGTTCAATTGTCGAATATGGTTTTTCTTTTTGATTTGAGATTTTCAATATTTATTTTGTTTGTTTAGTTGTGTGAAAGAACTATGTCTCTACCACCTCCGGTCTTAGACGAAGTCGATGACAAACTTGATTCTCAGCGGCCCAAAACACTGGAGCAGGAATTCAATATGATAGATGGCGCCGTACCTTATATACGAGTGGAACGGGTCTGCTTTTACATAAATTAATTATTTCACACGAGTATTATGCTCAATTTTATTTATTTATTTTCCAGCTTATATACTTAACTGCTATGTGCTTTTCATAAAATGTTGTTTAAACTATTAGATGCATTATTTTTTTAATAATGAAGTAAATTATATTTATATAGAAAAGCATCCATGAACGATACATGAGGATTGTTGCTGATGTAAGGAAGGATTCAGTTAGGATGGACATCACCTTTCCTGAAGGCTATCCTACGTCAAAACCTCCTTCCTTTGACTTCCTCCTTGACACAACTCTCAACAGGAACAATCAGTTTAAACTCAAGGAGGTGTAAAATTTAATTTATTTGTTTGGTGATTAAGATATTTGTAAATATTTAAATATCGCGAGATATTTTCTGGTTGATAATTTCATTCCAGAGCATAAATTCGTATTTATTTGTTTAAGTGTCCATTTCTTGTAGGAGTTACAATATATTACTAATATTTTATATTTTTGTAGAGGTTACAATATTACAACAATAATTTTAATTTCTTGTTGGAGTTACAACAATATTTATATCTTTATATTAAAATTTTTATAATATATTTTATATCTTTATTTTTCTTGTAGGAGTTAGAAAATTTGGCGGCATCATATCTAATGCAGGAGAAATGCTGTCTTGAGGCTTGTTTGAAACTGCTCGTCTCGTTTCTTGAGCAGCTGACCGTAGTTGTGGTTTGTTAACATTTACGTATAAGAATATATAAGACTCAACATATTACAATAAACCGTTGCTAAAATGTGTTTGAGTTGATCAAAATTCAGTTTTCTGCAATGATTCATCTTTGATATCATTATCATCAGTTTCGGCTTCAAACCTGTCAAAACTTGAAATAAATTCACTTTAATGTTGTTTAACTCCATAATTTATTGGTTTTTGTTTGCATTTGCATCATTGGTATCAAATGTCAAAGAACTGATTCTGGAATTTTTTTTTTTACATCTGATGAGTTATTAAACTTTATCATACAATGTAGTTTCAAGCACAGAGCAACATCAATCAATATCCTTCTCTGAATGTTGATGGTGATGAACAGAGTGGGGGGAAAACCCCCATCGGCTCCATACCAAGGTCATACTTTTTATATATAATATATTTTTAGTTAGTTACTTTTGATCAAAACGAATTCAAAGATGATTGCAACTTTCATAATTATTAATTTAAAATCAACAAGCAAATGCAGTTATTTTGTTCTTTATGTGTAAAATAATACATGAGTGGTTTGTTACTCTGTTTTTATTTTCAAATGTTAAAAAAATTAAAGTAGTTGAATATATAGACCCGTTATACTGTCGAATGCTTCCATAATATTTTCATTATAAGTCCATTATTAAATCTAATTTTTCTAATTTTACAGAGCTATGTCTGCCTTAGCCAATATCCCTAGTGTAACGAAGAGGCCATCAAATTATGTCAAAGCTCATGTTCCTCCCATGTCTGTATCTTCTATCCTGAAGAGGGTAAGTCGAAATTTAACTGGTTTTTTCAACTAACATTTATTTCTCTTGCAGATATTGTGATTGGTTATAATATATTTGCTTGCAGTAAGTCTTTTCCATATTTTTTCAGTATTTCTTTTATTTTTAACAAGCGGGGTTACCCGGCGTTGTTCGGAATTTTCAGAGGTTTTTTATCGTTTTTCTCTCTTGCTTCCGTTTCCTTCCCCGCTTGCTCTCCCGCTTCCTGTCGCTTTCCCGTTTCCACTCACGCTTGCTCTCCCTTTCCAACTACCGCTCATTTTCTCTTTTCCACTCTTTCCTAACTTCCTTTAGCCCATAAAGTAAAATAGATTTGATAAAAGTTGCTTGAAGCCTTCAAACGTTGTTACGTAAACTAAATTTGAATTTTATTATGCAATTACCTTTGATGGTCGTACATAGGCACTTTTAGACTGGAAAGGTTTTTTGGCCCCCCTGAGCCGGGGGATCAGAGTAGGGAGTCCAAACCTTCTTAACTTTCTTTCCCTGTATGAGAACTACCTCCTTGCCAAATTTCATCAAGATCGCTCCAGCAGTTCAGGTTTCTATAAAGGACAGACTCACAGACACACATTCATTTATATATGTATTTATGTATATATATAGATGAAGTTTTTATTTAAAATAAAATTCTATTTGTTTTGGTAAATGAAATAAATTTTGTTTAGAGCCAGTGTTGGGTAAAATACTTTTCAAAAGTATTTCAAATACTTCGTGGGGCGCTACTCCGTGAAACTATTTCAAATACTAAAGTCAAAAACACATTTCAGCTTTTTGCTGCAAAAACACTAAAATACTTTTTTAACACTTGTTACTGATACATCATCATCAACACGCATCACAAGTGTGTTTTAGCAAAAACAAGTTAATAGTGTTAATTTTTTATTGCATTAAAGTAACCAGGTTCAACTTTTAAATTGACAATTTGCTTTCAAAAGCAGTAAATGTTTAAAAGTGTCATCATTGAAAGGATTAGGTTGAGGTGTCATTATTTGTCCCTCGGTTTTGAACAGGCGTTCCACTGGAGCCAAAGATGGGATGACAGTATTGTACCACTTAAACATGTTTAAAATAACAGGGTATAATTTTAACTTTCACCTTAATTTTAAAGAATTCTCCATTTAATATGGCTGGCACTCGACCACCGCTGTCTGAATAATCTGCCATCTTAGTTTTCACAAACTTTAAACTTTAATTCTGACGACAACAAGCTACTTTTACTGCAAACTCTAAAATCAAACCTCATGCTAAGCTATCAAAACGAAAGGAAATAAGTTAAAAAGCAGAGATTATAGTATAAAACCATGAAATAAATCATATCATTACGTTTATTTATTAATTTTAAAATGTTCAGATCCTTATAGTTTTGGAAATGTCAATAATGTATCTGTATTTGATTTTTTGTTCAAAATACTAAAAATACTTTCCAAAAGTATTTCAAATAAGAATACTTATACATTACCTGGGAGTATTTCAAACAGAAGCACTAAATACATTTTTAGAAGTATTTCAAATACAAATTTTTTGCACGTTTCTGAGCCTGAAATGCTTGAAGGTATTTCAAGTACATATCTCAAATACAATTACTTACAATGTATTTGAAATACTACCCAACACTGTTTAGAGCTTTTTGTGTTTTTGTTCTCTAGTTCTTGTGAAAATTTGCATTTGAATCTTAGGAAGGAATGCAATCTTTGCCATTTTTTCGAAAGATCTTGTTTTGGTGTTGTCTTCTCAGCATAATGCCAGTACTTGCATATGCTTATTTTAGTATTACACTTTAAGTTATTTCAGTATTGTACGAAATTTGTAATTGTTAAGTTAATTGCTATTTTCATGGTCGCTATTGTTTTGTAAGATTAATTTAATTAGAATCCAAATGAAGAATAATTTTCAATCCGAAATGTAAGGGATGTACCCTTACAACTCCGGTGGTGATGATGATGAGGATGTATGCGTGGTTTTGAATGTATGATTGCTTCGTGTATGAATATGATTGGTTGGATTGTTTCCCGGGGCGTCTGCCAAGCGAGCAATCGCCTGCCTAGTACAAAAGAGAGTGTAGCTGTTTTTAAGCATCCCAAATTTGAATCTACTAAATTGTCGCGTCTTTAATATTGTTGAAATTTGGTTGGTGCTGTTTTAGTTAATTAAATTTATTAAAACAACGACCTTTGATTCTTCTTTAGAGTCTTAGTAAAGTTTTTATAGACGTTTAGGCGATAAAAACTTTACACTAAATATGTTTGTGATTTAATTTTCACTTCATTCTGCAGGACACTATCCAGTCAGTCGAACCAAACAGCAGATTGGTCATTTTGGACGCCATCCATTCAATAGACACCAACAATTTCATTCTCGAATTTTTGTTGTTTCGCTGTGTACACATTTATTTCTAGATTCTTCGTTCTGCTGAAAGTACTTTTCTTGTACAAGACTCGAGTTCGTCATTTCTTTGTAAAATTGTGCAGTCTTAACCTAATGTTCAAAGCAGTCTTCCAGCCATGTGATTATTTGACTGTCATAGAATTCAAAGATCTTCAATTTATGTCTATCATTTCAATTCCTAGCCACAATATATTTGAAAAAATTTTCATAGAAGTTTACTATATGTTTTTTTTTCAAGGCACAATCAGATTTTATTTTTCGGGATTCTTCATATTATCTAGATGGTATATTTGCCTGGCAATTATTTTAATATTCGCAGTTCTTTTAAGATTCTTTTTTTTCTGGGATTTTTGTCTTCAAAATATAAATTATATTAACTATTTTTTCTCTTTCTGTTTGTTGGTACGTCCAAGATTGTACGTCCTTTATGTTTGCATGCAGTTCACTCTCCACAATCTACTAAATATTTATCAATTGTTTCGTGCTTTCATAGAGTGGATGACTTTGAACAATATTATTTAATAACAAACTTATGAATGATGACACTTTATAAACTGTTTCTTGGTTCACTTATTTTAAACAAATGTGAACTTGTTTTAAAAAAAATATGCACATAACATTAATATCTGTGTTATTTAAATGTGACTTGGGTGTGGGTAGCTATATCCTTGCATTATAATGGGTAACCGGGTTCAAGAAAGTTGGACCATATTATTAGAAATATTCTCTTTAAATGCTGAACTTTAATTCTCCTGAGCAAGTAATCTTACTGGATGAATAACATTTTGTTCTCCCCACCCCCACTCCGATCAAATGTCCGTTCAACAGCTCAAAAACATTGTTAAAACCATTGCATCGGGCCCATCGAGAATATGTTCTCGCATATGCTTAGTACAGTTTGAAAATTAATTTGCGACTCGCGATTTGATGCAAAAAACTGAAAGTCATTCTCATCAATCGCATGCAAAACATGAACATTAAAACATTCCGACATGTTTTAATGGATCATCAACCGATTTATTAATGCCACAAACACACTGTGTAAATAAACTTCGTGTTTATCATAATGTTGCTGTGTAATTAAGTTTAACGAAGCAATAATCAATCATTTCGGACATCTGCTCAAACAAGGATCGTTGGGTTGGAAAGTTCGTATTGTCCTCGTGTTGGTTTTGTACAATCTTGTTCTGTTGCTTGCGTAATGATCTCTGTCTTGTATCTTGTGCATTACAATTGGTCAGTTACTGCTTACCTATCTACCTACAACTGAACTACCTATCCATTCATTCATCCATCCATCCATCCGTCGGTCCGCCCGTCCGTTTGTCCGTCCACCCATCCTGTACTATACTTTACAAAACTACAATATTTATACAAGGTTAATACATTACAATAATGCCTCATTACAAAACTAAAACATTACAATACTACACCTCACAAAAGTACAGCATTACAATATTTACAATACTACACCTTACAAAACTATATCATTATAATACTACACTTTACAAAACTACAACATTACAGTACTACACCTTAAAACTATATCATTATAATACTACAACGTTACAAAACTAGAACATTACAAAACTACCACATCACAATACTAAACCTTACAATACTAAACATTTAAACATTACAAAACTACAACATTACAATACAACATCTTACAAAACTACAACATTACAATACAACATCTTACAAAACTACAACATTACAATACAACATCTTACAAAACTACAACATTACAATACAACACCTTACAAAACTACAGCACAACGTTTCGAGCAAAAAAACTGTCCATCTCATAATCATGATTAAAGGAAATGACCAATTATTTTCCAATGAGAAGGAAGAACCCGGGGAAGGACAAAAGCGCAGTAAGAAGGTTCTGTTAAGCCAGCAGCAGCAAAAGGTCGGATTGTTCGACTGCATGGTGAGCGTGGACGGCCCAGTCGTTCCTTTCATGCTGTCATCATTCCACGGTCACCTCCAACTGCACTTATTAATTTTTCTCTCTTTTTGACTTTTCCAGTTTCCTTTGATCTCCATCTTGAAACAAGACCACCTACCTCTTTTCTCTTTCTTTCTTTCTTCCCAATATTTTTCCAAACCTCGTGGCTTTTCCACTTCCTATTTCTCGATATGTTTGTTGTTGGCAGGCAAATCGTTTTCATCAAAATTTTACATTTTAAACGTGGATCGCTGTCACTAACGACTTTCATCATCACTAGCATCTTTAAACTTGACATTATTACCACCATTGTCATCGTCGTCATAGTCATTATCATCATCATCATCATTACCACCACCACTAGTATCACCATCATCAATATCATCGCCATCATCATCATCATTGTCATCATCAGCAGCATCAGCATCGCCATCATCATCGTCATCATCACTATCTATCATCGCTATCATTATCATCATTATCGCCATCATCATCACCATCACCACTATCATCATCATCACCACTACATCATCATCATCATCATCATCATCATCATCATCATCATCATCACCATCACCACTATCATCATCATCACCGCTACATCATCGTCATCGTCATCATCGCCACAGATTAATATTGACCGTTTGACAAATCACGGAAGCAAAGATCTGAAACGTCACCGGGACGTTTATTTCCTGTTCCTGTGACGAAGGACGAAATGAGAAGCAGACGACACGGAGAGAAATGGATGACTTCACACGGAACACGTCAACTGGAATAATCTGTCATTTGTGCTCATCAAAGAGAACAGGCACCCGTCAACAGTTATTTCCTCGGCTGAAAATACGTTATGAATGATGATTCCATTGATCAATGATTCTCCAACTTCCTTTCCATCCTTCATCTACTACATCCTCCTACCAACAGGTGTAACTCGATTGGGCGTCTTCCGTTCCACCAGCCCCCACCCCACCCCCTTCCCCCCCAAAAAAAAAACAACAGCTTTTGAATGGCCCGTTTGAAGATTATGTGTGTGCTTCCGAATACGGCATAGCTCCGGGAAGTGACGCAATCTTGTCGATATTTTTAAGCGACAACAAACAACTTTCAAAATAGAACGCTCAGTGTGTTTTCCAGGCATCACTCGAGATTGCCAAGCAAAGAGCTTCAATTCAATTCAACAACATTTTGATGTTGCACTACAACACGTGATCAGTTGAACAACAACATTTTGATGTTGCACTACAACATGTGATCAGTTGAACAACAACATTTTGATGTTGCACTACAACACGTGATCAGTTTTTCAACCGTTAAAACTTAAATTAATTTTTTCATATCGAATAAATTTATCGTTTTCATTAAAACAATTTTATTTGATTTCCATGCTGAATGCTGAATGTAGTTAGTAGCTGTGTCCGATTGTTGACGTCTGGCTAAGTAAGCAGTGTGAGAGTTCTGCTATGAAAACTTTTTGGCACCACCTGCAGTGCACAGAACAACACTCTCACACACACAGAGAGAGAGAGAGAGAGAGAGAGAGAGAGAGAGAGAGAGAGAGAGAGAGAGAGAGAGAGAGAGAGAGAGAGAGAGAGAGAGAGAGAGAGAGAGAGAGAGAGAGACCCAAATACACACATATACACAAACACACGCACGCACGCACACGGACACACGTTGAACCCTACGGGCAGGTGCTGCTCGAGTTTTAAACGCGGGTCATTTAAATCGATGCGATGCCATTGGCTGGCAGTGCAGCGGCATTCGAATAATGGCTTCAATGTCTATAGTTGGGTTCCCTATGCATTGGCAGGGGATGGGCTAGAAATTGCTCTCGGTATAAAAGCGCATTTCTGAAGCGGCGATGGCAAATGCTTGTCTTAAAACTACCACAAGCGAATCGAACAGCTGTTCAAGAATTAATAACTTAATTATTTGTGGTGCGTTCATGAAACGACTTTTGTTGAATAAAGAAAAATCCAAATTTCATTCAATCCGAAAAGATTTGCGCACTGCTAATAAAAGTTTAAAGTCTCTTTCGGATGTTTTGACATTCAACGGCAAGTAGAGTTTTTTGTGTGAATCTGTACAGCATCTCCTCATCTTCTGACAGCTCTTCTGGCAAAACTTTAAAACTTTCCACTTACGTAACACTTC